>MZNV01000777.1:0-31026 GCA_002081555.1 Protostelium mycophagum | reverse complement strand
TGGGATGAGGCTTGTGACTGGTTGTGGTGGGGCAAGGTTTCTCACTGGAAGTGGTGGGGTGGGGTTTGTGGCTAGTTGTAGTGGAGTGAGGCTTCTCACTAGAAGTAGTTGGGCAAGGCTCTTCGCTTGTAGTGGGATGAGGTTTGTGGCTAGAAGTAGTTGTAGAACTACTTGTAGCTGGCACAGTAGTTGTAGAGCTAGTAGTAGCTGGTTTGGTGGTTGAAGAGCTAGTGGTCGAGCTAGTAGATGGCTCAGTGGTTGAAGAGCTAGTAGTAGAACTCGCCATGGAGCTAGTTCTGGAACTAGTTATGGCTGGCTTGGTGGTTAAAGAACTAGTAGTAGAACTCGCCATAGAGCTAGTTGTGGAGCTAGTTGTGGCTGGCTTGGTGGTTGAAGAGCTAGTGGAGCTGGTCGAGCTCGTAGTAGAACTCGCCATGGAGCTAGTTGTGGGTACACTGGGGCAAATGGGGTAAGGAGTATCATTGTTCTTCTCTTGGACAAGTAAATACACAGCAGAGCATGCCAAATTGTCGATGGGACGTGTGTACAAATTGGAACCGCCGGTACCAACATCGCACTCGTACCACAAGTTCTGACCGTTGTAGCTGAGGTAATCACCCTCTAAACAGAAGCCTAGGTAGTTGTCTGTTTGAGGAGGGGTGTTGCATTGTAGTTGGTACGAGTCGGAGATATAGCAGGTCTGGCCGCGGTTGTCGGTGAGGACTCCTTCGCAGAGAGTGAAGTTGACATTGAAAGCTCCGGGTCCTTTAGCAAGTCACATTTTGAAATTCAAATATCTAATTGTGGTGGGAAAAATTCTCACCGTGGTTCAGACGGAGTTGGCCGTCATAAAGAGATCCGACGTTATATAATACGATGATGGAGGTAGAAGAGGGCTCGCAGAACTGCTCATCAGAGGATGGGCAGCTCTTGATGTCGGTGGGGTTGCCAGAGACACAACAGAATTGGGAGGAGTTATAGCAGGCCGCCCCACATCCGATCTGGTTGGAAGAACAAGACGGAGGAGGAGGACAGGTTCTGTCGGGTTTCGGGGCGTACTGTGATCATGTCATTCCAAAATCGATGTCTGATCATGACACCCACCGTTCCATCGTTAGAGTTACAGGTGTAGGCGCACTCGGAAATGCAGACGTCGTTGCAGGAGACGGTTCCGGCCCCGCAGAGTCTGGTCTGCCCGTTGTAGAGGTCAGGTGCGCAGTTGTATTGGGTGGGTTCGTAGCAGGCGTTGATGCTCGGACAGTAGTTATACCCGTCTTCGCAGTCATTCGCCTCTGCAATTGTAAAGAGGACAAGTGCTAGCAGTAGTTTCTTATACATTTTCGTGGCGTTCGTTGTGAGTGATGTTGTGACGTGCGTGTGTCTTGTTGTTCACTGAGAGGTGAGCTCGATATGGTAATCAAGCGCAGAAAACCAAGTGTTAAGGACCTGTCTAAAGGTTAGTCGAATTATGACGTTACTTACCGAGACGTACACTTGGTAACGTAATTTGGTAGTGCATTTTCCCACAAGGCGTAATCTCCCAGACAATCTACACCTTGAAATTTCTTCTCGAAAAATATTTGTGCTGCGGTTTTGGGGAAATCGGACAATGTGTACGAACACCAGGAAGTACGAAAGTGCCGAAGACTTTGTCTTCACTGTCACCTCATCTCCATGGCTTATCAGAACCTTTCAAGTTGTCAGGGACCTGTTCAGAATAAGAGTGTCTTCTACAACGGTTCAAGTTCTTTTATTCGCGAAAATAAGGTGCTCGCTCTGAATTTCCTTGAATGTAAAAGACAATACTCACCGATGATCTTCAAGATCATTTAGTCGATACCAACAAAGAGCATCACTCCATCACAACGATCATATTGCGGCTCTGCCACCATTTTATTTGCTTTGCAATCTTTGGTCCTGAACAATTACGAATGGAACTTAAAACCCTAAACCCAAAACAACTCTATATCTTTTCGCGATAAAGTGACTAGTAATTTTATTTTAGAGCCATAAAAACACATTTCATGCTGAAATAAAACTCTCACTCTTTGCCTTTATTGCTTCTTGGCAAAAAACTCCTGCTTCAATTCTCCAACGTAATCTATTTAGTCTCAGCGTGGATCGTAAATTTCATGATGCAAAACTCACTCAAATTTCTGAATTCTTCGGCTCTGTCGAGTCCATAACCGACGACAAAAACGGGCTCAGACTGGAAGCCAACCCATCTCAATTTTAGATCTGGGACCTTCAAGCATGCGGATTTCTGTAAGAAGACGCAGGTCTCTGGAGATGGTCAATCTATATGGTGAGAGTACATAAAACAAAGACACCTAAACTCTTTGGCTTTCTGGCGCGGAGGAGCTCGAGAAGGTAGTGAAGGGTGAGACCTTTGATGTTTAGAGAGAGTGATAATGAAGACGTACCGGTGTCACAAATGTCCTCGACGATGAGCACGTGCTTTCCGCTCAGATCAGTTCTTGTGCTTGGAGATGTCAAAAAATGGATCTTCTGATTAGGATGATACTCACTCCATAACAATCTTGACATTTCCTGAAGACACTGTTGAGTTTCCGTAGGATGAAACGGCCAAAAAGTCCATAATGCAAGGGAAGTCAAAAGTTCTTACGAGATCAGCCATGAAGATGAAAGCTCCTTTGAGGACACCAACAATGACGACCTGGTCCATCAGAGATGTCTCTCCATCAAATCTACCTCTTCGCCCTTGTAGTGAGCAGTGATCTCCGCGCCAAGCTCAGCGATTCTCTTTTGAATGTCCTCCTTGGTATACAGGATACGTTCCATGTATTGTCCATCGACTTCATTTGTTGCCATATTGTATTATTGTATTCGAGAACTTTTCTGATAAATTCTGATTTTTTCTAAAAAGTTGAAAAAAGTTTCAAGTTGAAAATAAAAAGGGAAAGGATTGAAGAGCTTTGTTTTCGCGTCCTCTTTGTTCAGCAGAAGGCCAATCCGCAGAAGCAATCGTCAGAAATGAAGTTCTCCAAAGGTGAGCTCAGCATCCATCCTCTATAGATCCCAGTGTCTTTATATTGTTAATACATGATGGCTTGTGGAGATGTGGAATAACATATGGATCTCATTCATCATGTAGACGTCTCCTCCTCCCGCAGAAAGCAAAGAAAGGCTCACTTCAGCGCCGGTTCTCTTGAGAGAAGACACCGCATGTCTGCTCCCCTTTCCAAGGAGCTCAGAGAGAAGTACAACGTGAGTCTCATATAGATGATTAATCTTTAAATTCCATCCTTATTTTTCAGGTTCGCTCTACCCCCATCCGCAAGGACGATGAGGTTACCATTGTCACTGGATCATTGAAGGGAAGCAGCGGAAAGGTTATCTCTGTCTACAGACGCAAGTACGTTATCCACGTCGAGAAGATCACCCGCGACAAGGCCAACGGTAAGTTCTTTACTTTTATTTATGTGATCTCTGATTTACCTTTCATATCACAAAATCTCTTTGCCCCTTTATTTTTTATGTCTAGATGTGATCATGACCATTTGTTAGGACAGACTGTTCAAATCGGAGTTGAGCCCTCCAACTGCCAGATCGTCAAGCTGAAGATGGACAACGACAGAAAGGATCTGCTCGACAGAAAGGCCGCCGGCAGAAACGCCGCCAAGGGATTGAAGGGAAAGGTCTCCGCCACTGAGGCCAGCTCTGCCCCCGCCGTCACCAACTAAATTGCTCTATCGATAAAGGCTTTTGCGGATTGAACATTTCTACGGGAGAATGTCTTTTTATATTCTTATTCATTTTACCTTTGTTATTCATGTCTTTGTTTTGGTGTCTGGTGATGAGCCGTGCATGCTCTAATGAACATTTTCAACAACACTTTGGGGTTCTAATGGAACCAACAGGTGATCACAAGTGTCGAAGGTGATATTTTACTTTGCTGGACATTTCTCACTCAGCATTTATTTTCTTTTTTGACTGGCGAAAGAGGTTTGCTGGTGGTGTCTTGTTGTAGCAGCAGGAAGATTCTTCGAATGTTCGAGTAAAACACCCAAGTTGCCATGGTAGTTCTTCTCGCAACTCATGCAGTCACCAGAGGAGGTCACCTATATCACTTCTATATCTCACGATGGAGATGAAAAATACATCGTGGCCAAAGTCACAAATTCAGTCACAAAGAGGAGCCGATTATACATCATATCAGAGCCTGTGAAATACCATTCGCACATATATAACAGATTCTATGGTAAGTTGCGTTCTGTCACGATGATCAACCCCTAATCTTAATTCTAATATCGCAGGTTCTCTCGGCTCAAATGAGAAGTTAGAGGTACGTCTTATCTCTTCTTATTTTAGGCAACCGTTTCAAGATCTCGCCTGAGTCACAACATTCTTTTCCGACCATGAACAGGTGTTAGGGGGAGGTATCTTGACAATAGATAGAGATAACAAGACGATAAAGACTTATGGACAGTCTGGTGGGTTCGGTCCACCGACCATAGCGATGGTCAAACAGATTTTGGAAAAGTACGTCCATCTTATGATCGCTTATCATTTTCGAATTTAAAGGACGGATGTGGATGGAGGCACTGTCCAATGCACGGAACAATCATCCATAGATCGAGTAACTGACTTTTCACAGTTCAAAAGAACTCGAGGGGTACAGCTTCGAGGTCACAGTCACAGATTACATCAGGGATTGATAAAGACGATTGTCACTTGTACACACGATCAAAAAGAAATCAGGTTGTCTACACCAAAAATTATTCCTTGTTCTGATGTACATCCTGATGGAAAAGATGTATCCAAATCCTCTGACACAAAGTTCGTCGAACATCTGTATAATTCTTAACACCCATGAAACCTATTGTACAACATTGTCCTTTGATCATGTTTTTGATGCTCTTCGCGCCAGAAAAAAACGGGAAGTCTTTGTGGGTTATTCCGCGGGATCGACGGGATTGCAGATCAGCAGTTCTTCGCCATAAAAGACGACGATGCATGGAATCAAGCTCTTCGTCTTCTTGACTTGGTTGGCTCTTGTGTCATCACAGAGTAACGCTGGATTGAAGTGAGCGAAGAGATTAAAATCAAAACTCATGCATATAGGGTCGGCGTGAAGCTCTTTGATCTATCCAATTTCATCACTGCGCGTCGCAAGACGATAGAACTCTTTTTGCCACAGACTTTTGCCGTTCCCGATTGTGAGATGAATTATCATATCGTCTGCTCGCGCTGACAACATCTATAGTTGGACTTCCTAACATAACGACACCATACCCTTGGTTTAAGGTAATTTTCTCAATCGAAGATCATATAGCCGCTCAATCTTCACGCAGGTCGCTGACGCCGCCATTACCAAATATGATGTCGAGAAAATAGATCTCTCATCTACAGATCCCTCCACCTTGGTTGTGTCCGTGTAAGTGATGTAATCCTTGATTGATTCATCCATTCTGACATGAAAGTGGTCCTATTAATGTCGATTTTCGTGTCAATCTCTCTGTGGGTCTCTATAATGGAATGTATTCAGTCGGAACATTGAATCAGACCACCATTCACACCTCAATTAAAATGGGTTTCAATCAAAAGACTCGCAGGCCCACTTTTGACATATTCAACACATTCGTTGATATAGAATACACTTCAATAAGTAAATCAAACACCATCCGAACTTGAATTGACCCCGACAGACTTTAATCAACCGGATCTCCAAGCACTCGTCCCTTCCCTAATCACAGCTATCAAGGTTGATCTTCCATCTTCATGATACGATTCCTGACTTTGTTTTTCGAATTCTCATTACATTACCTAAATCTTACAAGCTTCTCCCCTCAGCTTTAAATGTCATCAGCGGACCCATTAACACTGCCATCAGCAGTCTCATTAATGAATGGAACTTCCAAGTCCCCATCAAACCCGTCCTCTACCTTGGTATGGAGAACAAATTATGTTCTATGTATCCGAATTAATTCCAATCTATTTGCTTTACATTTTATGTTTTTGGCGGCAACAAACGCCTTTAGCAAAAATAAATTTATTTTTTATTTAATAAAAATTAAATTCTGACATCGTGTCTCTGAAATAAAATTTGTCTGATAAAATAGATCTCAACAATTTTGTGTTCTTCATGTCTACAACTGTCTTGCACGACATTATATTCACAATTTTTTTTGCAACTCCTCCAGAAAGCATCATTGACATTTGACGTCTGACATTTGACAGATGTTACGCCCATATCTGCACCCCAAGTTGTGAATGGCAGGTTGGAGTTGTACATTAACGGAAGCTCTTACGCGAATCACACGAATGCGACAAGTTGTCCAGTCTTCACTGATGCAGATTACGCGATGAGTGGCAGTGTTGACGTGAGTTTTTAATTCTATTTTCGTTGTAGACTGTACCCTGTTCTATTTTTAGAAGAATTTTCTGATGATATCATAGGTTTTTGTGCACGAGGACATGTTGAGATGTCTTTTGTTCACCGGAGTTGACTATCTTAACAATGAAAAGATATCTCCCCTCTCTCAATGTGAGCATATAATCCATGAAATTTCCCCGAAATTTCGCTGAATATTCCAGACGGCATGAACCTGACCCTTGCTTTGAGTGAAGACACGTCGATTTCTATGCATAAAGACAATGTTGCCCCGAAGGTTATTACTCAAGCCCAGGTCGCCCAGAGCAACGGCCGCGGAGATTACGTCAAGATGGATCTGGGTGTCAATCTGACAGCCAATGTCAATCTGGAGCTTTTGGCACACGACTTGCAATCGATGCAACTGAATGCGACACTTGCGGATGAAGACATCGCATTCATTGCAACAGTGAGATTTATTTGAAATTTGTTAAAAAGAATTTTTTGGCAGAGAATTTGAGATGTTTGAAAATATAAACACGAGTTCTCCATCTACAACTCGTATCAAATTGGTTTTATGTGGAATTTCGTTGATTTTTCACAGAATTTTGAGGGAGACCAGCAGTATAACTTTGAATCCAACACCGACATCCACATGATTTCCACGATGCTGAACAACTACTTGCACCAGATCCTCCCCACGAACCAACCTCAATCCATCCTCTTAAAAAACCCCATAAACATACGTGAGTCGAAACATCACCAAGAGGTGACTGACAAGTGACAGCCGACATTCTGAAGGACAATGTGAAATATAACCTCGGGCTGATTGAGAAGGGTTTCTTCGCGAGAATCAATCTATTCTGAAAAATAAAAGAGTCCAATGCAAAGATGCCTCTGAAGAATTGTCAAGATTCATTTGATTGTACAGTCAAGTTTGGACTGAAATTGTGTAGAACGTGTCAGAGCACATAACCCGCGAGAATGAGATGTTTAATGGTAGTAAGATTTGAAATTTGAATCACGAAACTGATCTCGTCATGTACAGCCTCGAGGACCTCGCTGATCATCAAAATTCAAAACGTCACATTCTCACGTGTAAGAGTGCCTCGCGCAGTAGATGTTGCAACAAGAGATCTCAACCTTGCCCTTCTCTCTTCTTGGAAATTTTGGTTCAATTTACAACGAACAGAAACACCAAATGGAGGCACAAAACCGAAACACCAAAAATGGGAGGACAAGTTGCCAAATTCGCCTTCTTTCCTCCTCCTACGACGCCCATCAGACATGGATATGAGATGATCCAGACGAAAGGTGGACATAAAATTCCAGTTCAAATCTTCCCAGCAGAGCGCGGGTACCTTCATTACCATTTGAATTCAGGTTTATGAGATCATGACCTTATACAGAGGAAAAACCAATATCATCTTCTCTCATGGAAATGGCGAGGATCTTGGGTGCGCAGAGATCATTTTTCATCGCGTCATTCTTTTAAAGAAGATTCATTCTCATTGTACTGATATGGAATTTAGTATGGCCGAGGGATGGATGCGAGAACTGAGCCATCATCTAAATGTCAATATGGTGTCTTACGATTATTCCGGTTATGGTGTGACAACGACCGCCGAAGGAAATAAGGTCATTTGATTCATTCTAGCACGTTTTCACACTGACAGATCGAATTTCCTTCAGAGGCAGCTGTATTCCAAAACATAGAGGCTGTTTATAATCATCTAATACAGAACAAAAATGTAAACCCAGAAGACATCATGTTGTGAGTTTGGAGGATCGATTTGGTGACGTCACTAATTCCTTCTTTCAGTATGGGCAGATCACTTGGCAGCGGTCCAACATGTGAAATGGCGAAGAGAATCTCGGACAAAGGACAACCTTTAAGAGGTTTGATGTCACAGTAATACAATGTACACGGCTCATGTGTGCGGCAGGTGTCATCATTCAGAGTGGATTGCTGTCTTGTATACGTGTAGCCTTCTTGACAGGCTTTCCTACATATATACCTGGTGATCTCTTTGATAATCGAAGCAAGATCAAGTCCATCAATGCGCCGATCTTTGTCATACACGGCAAACAAGACGATGTGGTTCATTTTGATCATGGCGAGGTGAAATTTCAAATAGAATTCAGTTAAAATTCCAGGAAGCTTTCCGAGAAATTTCTCGGAAAAATTGAAGAAAATTCAGGGATTGTTCAAACTGACCGAGGGACAACCTCGACAATACACACCTTGGTTCATTGAAGAAGCCGGTCATAACGATGTTGAAGCACAGTAAGCACAGAATTCCAAATCTTCAAACCTATTACAGAGTTTGGTCAGATCCCCCCACCACGTTAAAAATCTCGGTAGTTAACGTGTTCGTTACCGAGAAGTGGGGGAATCTGTCCAAATCCTGCAATAAAGAATAAAAAATCTGTACAATCTGACGGAGAACAGGAATGGATATATGGACCAACTGAAGGAGTTTATAAAGTACGCAGAAAACTACAAGCACGAAAAGCCACTAGAAAAGAAGAAGCCTTTCTTCTCCTTCCTCTGATAAATATTTTTGTAAAGTTCTCTCTGATTTGTTGGCTGAAAGCAGTATGCTTCTAGGATTTGGTCAGATTTCCCACTTCTCGGTAACGAACACGTTAACTACCGAGATTTTTAATGTGGTGGGGGGATCTGACCAAATCCTGCAATAATATGCTTCTTAAAAACGGTTCATCAACAGAAACTAATTGGAACCCAAAAGAGTGCGGTAGTTAGCGAAGAAAACTGCGGTATGGAATTGACGTATCTTACACCATGGCGATTGATGTGTAAAAAATTTGTGTCGGATAATATGATGAAATGTCAGAAAATCAACAATATTCGACAAACGACAGTTGCCATACGATACACGGTAATATTAACGTGTTACTCACAGCAACAGAGCGGTAGTTACCGCAATCATTTTTCATTTTGTATTTGTACAAATCCGTGTCCACGGTAATATGTGTATTGCAGAGGTCAGATTGCACCACTTTAAAAATCCCAGTAATTAATGTGCTACCGAGAAGTGGGGAATCTGACCAAATCCTGAAACAAACATGTACAAATCTGTACAAATCTGTACGCCTTAAGTTCGAGAACTGGAGACTCCAAGCTTCAGTATTTCCAAAAGATGCCAAAATTTATTAGTTAACACCACATACCACTTTTGTCAGTGCGTTCTTGACCGTTCTGAAGAAGAGATCTTGACAACCGGAGTTACCCACCTTCTTACGAAAAAGCCAAGAATCGGAGTTAGGACGTTTTGGTCGCGCCATCACAGCACAGAAGCTGCGAACACACATGAAGGAGGACATCCCACCTACCCGCAAAATAAGAAGAGGAACGCCTTTCCATTTCCAGAGTTCAACACCAATAGAAGAACGTCTCAGATTGTAAGCAAAAGACTTCAGCGACTCGGCTGATTCAGACCAGGCTATTCGATGCACAGAAAGTGGTAGCGTATGAGCAACAGAAACGAATGGCAGCAAACGAACAAAATGCGAAGATGGGGGAAATGTACGACAAGAGACAAGCGAGGCGGAGGTCGCAACCTGAATTTCTGGGATCCTCTTAAATAAATGCATCATAGACGTGTTCTACTCGATAGAATGACTCACAATACGACCACATCCACGAAGTTGATCGCTTCATTGACTGAAATGACACTGCAACAGACAGCTCAATTCTCTTTTCATGTCCGAACATCATCGTACTATACAATGACACGACAGGGGTGAAGAACCTTGACAAAGCGAATGTCACCATTTATTGACATTCGTGGAAGAGGGAAGTCATTCGCAGAACTCCTTCCTCGGGGAGTTGAGGCTTCGCACGAAAATGGTCAGGATAGCATTACGTGTTTTTTTTCCCAGGAAACACTGTTTTTGACGAATGTTCTAAAAATAGACCGTGTGTTGTGATCAAAAGCTCGTCATAAATTCGTTCGCAACAGCGGAAGGACAAATAATTATAATAAGATGACGGTGGAGAACTCAAAGATGTTGAGAAGAGCCACACCCTTCTTCTTTGCACCAGCTTCATCCCTCGAGGAGAGACTTTCACTGTAAGTTGACTGACATTTTGCATTGTGTCTAATCGGCTCGTAGGTTCGCACTCGCGGGGCATGAGACACCAGAACGCCGCTTTCCACAAAAGTCGAAGAATGATACGAGGAGATTGAGCGGAACATCCCGCACATCATGTACATAGAGGTGGCACACAACAGCACCCGATCGACCACCTTCATGAACAAAGATCCGTCCCGTCCTTGCACGACATGATGTAGAGATCTTGGATATAAAGAGGAGTTTTTGGACTGTTAGATCTCGTCATCTTTTATTCTATTCCTCAGGTCTTTCATGTGATTCATCATGTGATGTATGTTGTGAGCAGTGGACAAGGTATAAAAACTCAGCTCTCTCATTTTGGAGAGATGATGCAAGAAAGCTCTCGAATGGTTCCTACATCTACAACACATCAGTCGACAGATGTGTCGACACCAGACTCACGCGACGCATGTGCAACCCTCTTCTATGGAAATTTCGTGTGAATCTCGGTGTTCGGTCTTATTGATGTCTATGAATCCATTTTTGGTCAAGAGCCTCCCACTCCTCGCGATTTTGGAGGGAAAAGAAGAGTCATACGTGTCAATTCCCAATGATATCGTATTATCTATCGATGACAAGTCCCCGACACCTGTCAGATATGTCATCATGACAGCAAGATGACCTTTAGGCTCGGCACAATTTCTGAGAATCATGGAATGATGGAAGTTTGTTACAGCACCAATATTTTACCTAACAGGTGCACGGGTTTGTGTGTTCGGTTTAATGTTGGCATGATCTCTTTCAATAGTTTTAAAGACTCTGCATGCGTCCCGCCCAAACTTCCACCTGCATTTGTCATCTCATCTCTCGATGCAACTTGTCCAATGTGATGCTGCAGGGAGAAAGACTGTGTGGTTATAACGAACACAAGTGGTGAATTTTGGCTTTGACAGAATAATAAGGATTGTCACACTAAAAATTGAGACAGATTGCGACAGATTACAACAGATTCGGACAGATCACGACGGATTCGGACAGATATTCACCTATCGCGTGTCCGTCGAAAGGCAGATTGGTCAGTTTGTCCATGCTCATTGCTCTCATCTCAAGATCAAGACCCCCGTGTATCACACTGTACATTGCCTGCCCATTGGGGTTTTCGAGGTGATGACGTAATGACCTCTCCTCCCATCTACAACGAGTGAATAAAGGGTATTTATCGAAGAATGTAGAACTGAGGGCTTACCTGTGTGTGCGGTCAAAGGTTGCCTTCATCTGCTTTTCTTCATTTGGAGGGAGGATATCTAGAGGTATGATGATATCAGATCCCAGCATCTACAACTGTCAAATTTTCTTGAAATATTATTTTATTTATTTTTCAAATTCTTTTGGAATGTTTTTTCAAAAGATTAAAAGATTACCTTCTGTGCGTCCACAGATGATTCTGGTGTCAGAGTGATGACGTCACCGTTCATATAAGATCTAAATTTAGCACCGCTTTCGTTGATAGAGATGAGTGAGGGTTCATGTGTGGGGGCGATCTTGCCCTTCAATTCGTCTACAGCTTCTCTCTGCGACATGGAAAAGATCTATAAATGTATTCAGAAATTTTCTTCTTCCTCTATTGAACATCTTTTGTAAAGTGGTGAGATACCTAGATGATGTTAAGCACCTGAAAACCGCCGCTATCTGTGATGATTGGACCTTTATAGTTCATGAATTTATGCAGTCCTCCTGCCTTCTGGACGACCTGAACGATCAGAGATGTCACTCTGAAGATGATTGCGAGTACATTACCTCTGGACCGGGATGTACCAAAAAATGGTATGTGTTGCAGAAGATGAGTTGTGATCCCGTCTCGCTCAGTCTCATATTGTCACAACCTTTAATCGTTCCACTTGTAGCAACAGGTACAAATCCAGGTGTGTCCATAACACCGTGGGGAGTGTGTATGCGACCCACTCTGGCTTTTGATCGCGATGATTGATGAATGATCTCAAACTCAAAAGAAGTCTTTGGAGCCGCCGTGCTCATATGGCGACAAAGATGTTTGGATGTTCTTGAGGCGCTCATTTTTGTTGATTGGCTGCCAAAAATTCATGCGATCACGTGACACAGGTATTATTAGGCTCGTTGTAGTCTGTCATCATTCTTTCTGACTGACTTCCATTTTTCAAGCGGCACAGGTTCGTTCACCACACACCCTTCTTTATTTCTCATCTCTTTGTTCAAAGGATGTCGAAAAACATGACAAATCAATCCATACTGAATCTCCTGTTGATAATTACTACTTTCGCTGATCTTACTCTCTAAAAGAATGGATCTCTTCAAGACATCCTTCTAACATGATCAGGTCTTCTCGATCTGTCCTCCTCTGACCTCCTTCGTGAGGCAAGGTGAGGTTCTTTCTTTTGTATCATTTCATTTTCGAAGTGATGAGAATAACTCCGTTCCTTTCCTAATTTTATTTGAGGAGGCAAGATGTTTTAAGCTAATTATGCCAAACTGATCTTTCATTGTCTTTTCTACTCCCTCTTCACGATCAGTAACTGATCTGTTTTAGGACATGCACATATGGAACCTCCTGCCACGACTGTAGAATAAACCAAACTCTAAAACTTTAATTGATCATTCATTCTATGCTGACGTGCGCGAGTTCTGATCTCAAAGGACTCCTTTGTGGTTCAAGTGCGTGTTTTCTGCGTGCGGCTGCTCTGTTGTAAAGCTTCACGCACTCTTCTCTTGTTCCACAGACCATCTTCTGTGCCAGTGTCAGAGCAGTACTTGCCAGAAGTGAGCCACAAAAAGGTCGGTCATCTGTTGATGTCTGACTCGACATCTGATTATATCATTTATTTTCTGCCCAAAGGGATCGTGATACGTATACATATATTCCAACGAGAAGAACACTCTTGCAAATTCTTTAAGGACATCACCGACCGTCTCATAGCCCTGGCTCCGATATGAGGAAGATCTTCCTTCGACGGAAGAACTCTGACACAGCGACGCTCAGAAGCAAAAAGGGAGAGAAAGAGCCTCCCTCAGACGATGAAGACGATACTGGATCTTTGTTGGATATCAATGAGGTGATATCGACCTGATGTGATTTCGTTCATCGCTCGTCTCACATTGAGTAGGCCATCAACATTCCAGTTGACGGCGAACAAGATCCCAAGAATCGACCAGAATCTCCAACTCGTTCGTCATCATTTTTTCCTCCTTCTATGTGTTGTTAAATTTCACAGGTTTGATACACAGCGGAAGCGAGGGACAGTCGGTGGTCTTGAGGGAAGACAGACCGATAAGTCCAGATAATGCATCAACTCCACGTCATGTCATGCCTCCTACCGCCTCACCAGTACAAAAAATCTTAGACAACGACAGTGAGCTTTCTTTTGCATTTTCTTTCTCAAATTAATGACGGATAATACAGGGACACCCAAGAGGACGACATCAGATGGGACTGCAGTGGGCAGCACACCAAGAGATCTGACTAACAGAGAGAAAAAGAGATCTCTTAAATTTGGTGCCAGTAAGTCCAGTCAAATCATCCATTCGTGATCATCCTTGAGTAGACATGTATTCTTTTATTGGTTAATATTCGCACTGGCAGAGCCACAAACACATCCACCTTCAAATAAAAATATTGTAAATATCCTCTCTGACGTGTTCTGCCCCTGCTACTCCGCATGCGACACCACAAAGAGAAGCATGAAATGAAAGGACAGGAATATATTCTTTCCCTGCGATCATTATTCGGCAAATCCATCCGACGAATCATCCCAACTCACTCGATGATTTCAGGTGCCATAAAGACATTGAGAGAGGTTAGCAAGAATCTGAGCCCAGAAGAAAGAAATAGAAGGGCTACAGAGGCAGATGAACACCCGATCTCGTGAGGACATGTTCTTTTTGTCACGCAGATGTCAAAGTCAACACATAGACATATAGACATATCTGCAGCTCTGCTGCAGGCGCCTTCTGATTTAAACGTGGACGTGTTATAAAGACAAATTTTGTCATCACATGACGACAGCAGAGCTGCGGAGATGCAATGACTATGATTACGGAGAAGTGATCATATGATGATTATGTCGGATGGCATCTTGGAAGATCATTGTCTGATGTGTTACAGACCAAAGACGAAATCATCTTCTGACAACGTCCACACCTCTCCAGACCCCAACGGCAGATTGACCAGATCAGGGTGAGTCATGATGACGTCATCATCTCGACAAAAATTCACCCAAACTCTTGTAATTCACTAAAAAACGAAGATCTGCCGAGGACATCAGTACGATAAAGAAGCAGTCTAGAAGGAGCGCTTCTGTCTCCACTCATGAAGATACGGTAAGTGTTTATCCATCTACAACGATTTCTTTTCTCCATCTACAACGAAGCTTTTTAAATATGAAAAAATGTTGATTTTTCAGGTCGGCGCACGTGAAGAAGCCAAAAAGAATGTGAGTGTGACAATCTATACGCCAACTAAACAATGTAGACACAGGTGGCCATGCAGCAGACTATGGACCACATTGTGTCGACGATTATTAGACCGGTCAAGTATGGGATAATCCACGTGAGATCTAAGCGAAAGGGTTCTTGGAAAAAGAAATTTGTCGTTTTGTCTACGGATAGATTATACTGTTATAAAGTGAAGGTGGGTCTCAAAATGTACACCAGGTCACGTGCTCATATGGTACAGAGCAAGAAGGAAATTTCCGAGAAAAAATACAATATGTACGATATGTTTCATTCCAGTGTGAAACGTGAGTGAAATTTCATTTTCTTATCCACATAAACCGAAGAAATTTCTGATGACGTCATCATTGTACTAAGATATCTCAGCCCGAGCTAAGAAGGAAGATGGAAGATATCTTTTCGAGCTCATCACACTCAATGATCAACTCATCCTCTACGTTGAGAGGTGAGAAAGTCCTCCAATTTTCACTGATTTTTCCAGCGAGGAAGAGATGAAGGATTGGACCACAAAGATGGGCAACGTCTGTAACGAGCTGGTGCTCAAAACTTTGGGACAGAAGCAAGTAGAAGACAGCAGCTCCACCTCTAAAGGAATCGTGACGCGCATGGACGATGATGTAATATGAAACATTCAATGAGGAAATGTCTGCTGACCTGACAAGTCTCAAGCACAATTGATTGATTTTATTTTGTAATTCCCTGTAAAAATCGCGAAATTCCAAAATCACAAAAACCTTTTGGGGTGGAATCATTTATTCTTACGAATATTATTGACTCGTTGTAGATGAACGACACCCACTGGACCTCAGAACAACGCGCCATGCGCAAACTTCTCGAAATCGAGGGCAACAATATTTGTGCCGATTGTAGCGCGGAGAATCCAGATTGGATCTCCGTGAATCTCGGAATTTTCATCTGCATAAAATGTTCCGGTGTGCACAGATCTCTGGGTGTCCATATCACCAAAGTCAGATCCCTCGCACTCGACAATCTAGACAAAGAACATGTGGAGGTGAGCGTTGTAGTGATGACGTGGCAGAAATTTCTCGGAATTTTTGTCAAAATAATTTTCGTCCCCACTTATTGAATTCTTAAATTATAAAGACATCTTTATGACATCTTGATGACACCTCTCGACATCGTTTATGATATCTTAATGATGATATGTAGGCAGTAGAAAGAGTGGGGAATGTGGCTTCTAATCAAGTTTGGATCACCAAGATGCCGGAGTTATGGACTCCTCTCAACTCGGCATCAGACTCGTGAGTTTCATTCCAATGAGAATCCTCAGGTCACGTGACTTGTACTGATGACTGGTTGTAGAGGATACAGAGTCAAATTCATCACGGCCAAGTACAAAGAGAAGACCTTTATGGACGAACAAGCCGCCGAAAAGGCCAGAGTCGAACAAGGTTATTTTCTTTTGAAACAATTTTGTCTCGTTGTAGATGGATACAGATGACTGATTACCAACAGAAAAGACCAAGTATAAGGAGGTGTTTATGGCATTGCTCAAGAACGACAACGAGTTTAGAACGTCCATAAGATCATATCTTAACGGGATGGATTCTCCCACAATGAAATCTCCACTGCCACACGGAATGGTGAGATGTCATACACATGCGATGAGGCGAATCTCATGATGTCTTTGTCATAGAGCGCGTTTGTGCATTGTCAATAACAATAGTTGACGAAAAATGCTGCAAGACAAATTTCCTTTGAGTTTTTGGTGATATTACAAGTGGAATCTTCTTGGTTTATTGTGGCTGCAGAATATATTGCTCACCTGCGGTATTACATCTCAACAGACGCGAAGACTTTGAGTCTTTTGTCGACATTTTACAACTCTGACAAGAGTAGAAGCTGAATCACGAGTCGATGAGGGCGTCTCTTAACGAACTTGACATCGTGGAGAATTTCTCAGCCACCAATTCGGAGCCAGAGAGCACAGAGGTAAAGTCCGAACTGCCGGATAACACCATATCCAACATATCTACGACGAGCCTCATCATGTCTTTGGAGAGCAGTAGTGACGAAGAATCCGGTGAGATTTCGATGAAAATTCATTTTGGCGGGAAAACTGATGGAGATAGTGACGTCAGAGGTGACTACGGCAACTGACATCGCCGATCTCTCTCAATTACAATCACGTGAGTTTTGTCTGGTTGTAGTGAGTCGTATTAATTTATCACAGCGACTGACACAGATCCCAACACTCCCGATATCACATCGCCAGAGGTAAGATGTCGCAAGATGATAAGAACAACAAAATAATTCAAAATAAACATATTTATTCGTTGTAGACAGTGGAAGATAGGACAGTTGTAGAGCCAGGGAAAACAGAAGTAGAAGTAGGAAGTGAAGACAGTAGTAATGTAGAGGCACCCACAATCATCACGACAGAAGCTACTCCACCGGTCCATCCCCGCAGGTGAACATTTCCCGCCAAAAAAAAAATTCAAAAATTAAATGTGTCAGGCCGACTCATCCACCACCACCAATACCGGATCAGCAGGGACTTGTGGCAAGGACAATAGGAAAGCTCACAACCCCCACAAACACTCCAGTAAGTTTTCACCATGCTGAGCCTAATCCATGAACATGTCGACAACCATTAAATGTCGACAGCCCGCAAGACCCCCTAGGGAGGTGAAGAGTTACACTGCTCCTGCCACAGACGAAGGTTGCTCAAAAGAAGGTGAATTTGTTCTGGAGAGGAGGAAGAGTGAACTTTCCATACCAAGAATCTTGCCGCAGAATCCAAACAAGTATGCGAAATCCCGTCGAAATTTCACTGACTTTTCAGTTTCCTGCAGGAAGACGACCCAGAGTACCAGCAGATCAAAGACAGGGCTAAGAACGGTGAATTCGGATCGTTATTGGCATTATTCACAAGGGAAGAGCAGAAGGCTCTGCTTTACAAGGTTAGTTCTGCCGTATGGAATGTCTCTGGTGTTTTTGTATGATACAAAAATTTCCCGCCAAAATTCGAAACGTTCTGAGGTATTCCAGGAACAAGAGAAGCAAGCTAAGATGAGAAAGCAGAACAACCTCGCCTACGCCTCGGCCAGGCGCGAGATGTCTCCTGTAGAGTCCCGTCACTCTGCGTTCACAAACAGAAGGATCTACTCTTCTACTTATTCACCGTTGACAAGTCCACTCACCAGCATGTCCAGACCCTACAGATCACCGACTGGTTCACAACCACCACCTGTATAAAAGACTTGTCTGGCGTTTCATCATGTGATGAAGGTGTCACTTTGGACGGATTTATTCGATTATTGGTTGAGGTATCAATGCCCTGAACAGTTTGTCTTTCTCTTCATTGAGATCTGCATCATCATGGAGGTCTTGAAAAGATCCTGCATCAATGAATCTCAAGACAGAAGCCTTCTGTTCCTTGGAAATTCGAAGAGGTGACACAAGGCCAACATTATTTTGCTTAGCGTCAGTGTGCGTCTTCCTTTTCTTAACAACTACATCATTTACAAGCTCAGCGACAAGATCTTTAGCCTCCTCTGTCTCCCTGTGAGGGATCAGAAGTTTGTTCTCAAGCTGTATCTCACCAGTTGGTGTATCTCTTCACTCTGGGCATCACCACTGCTAATCTACCTCCTATCATATATCAACAAAGAATTACAAGGAGTCTCACCTAATTGTACTACTCTTGCCGGCATTCCATTAACGTCTGACCACATCTTAGCCTCTTCGTAGATTTTCCCTTGATGTACAACTTGTCCGTCTTCTGTTATGGGTTTGACAAACTTGATGACACACCCAATACCACCCAGTGAGCATGCGGCCCACACTCTACCCTGATGTCCATATCTCAAATCTTCCAGTAGAATGAATGTCTCTGTGTTGCTTTGAGGTATGGCTCCATATGTGACATCTTCCAACTTCTTGCCACGAAATGGAGATGACGACCAGTAATAATGCTGTGCATATCAAATGTAGAACGAGACAAATAGTTCACCTCTTTGTCCAGAACAAGGTACATCCTCTTCTCAGAATGTAGAAGTGAGGCATCATACCGACTCTTGTACATCTTGAGCACAATTGTCATCAGATAATTGGATATCTGAGGGTGATTCCATGTGTATACATCAGACCCATACATGGACACACTGACAACAGTCAATCATCACCACTCATACATACAGTGAATTGACCTTGGCTCTTGATCATCAATGGAAACTTCATCCACTCTCTTCACGATATCATTTGCAACAAAATGGATGTTGTCATCATTATTTGCTACGTCCTCTGGCCTGATATAACCAGGATCAGCCTCTTCCTGAGCAATTTTATCTGAATCAGTCATCCAGAATACCCGCCACTCTTTGTATGTTGTCACCTAACTATCAACTTGAGATGATATGAGTAGATCTCTCACCAAACCAAGAGGATATACAACACCAAATATGTGACGGAGTTGTAGCAAGTAGTCAGCAATCTGTCGGTGCACCCCAGGCTGAGTGAAAGGGTTCTTCTCTCCTCCTACAGGAGGTTTCTTCACCTTATATTTGTTAATCACAGCACCATTGCAGAGTCTATCACCTTACAAACACCAATAGGAAAGCCATTGACAGTGAGGGCATATATGTCAGGTCGTAATTCATACACATTTACCCCCATGGACAATTCCAGCTTGTCCTGGGCATGTCACAAGAATTCAATCACATCTTCTCGCCTGCATCTTGAGGGCTCTCACTGCAGACATGATGACTCTTGTAACATAACTAGCTATGTCAGCCTCTGAATGATATGTGTAATGTCTCATGTTTTCCCAATCTTCCCACAATCCAGCCACTTCTACTGCATCAATCTTGGATATTTTGAATTGTCTGTCTTGAACTATAGGGGCTTGACGACCTTTCAGAGTGTGCACGGCAGAGTCAGATGAGCTCCAATTTCCAGAACCCAGGGGAGGTATTCCATCTTTAGGAAAGGTCTTCCCTCGGTGATATTGAGTCTTCCGAATTTTCTATAGATCGCATGATACAGTCTGATTGATTTACACCAAGATTAAGACATGGAGATGAAAATATAAAAATTCCGCTCACCAGGTGGGGAAATGTGGGGAGTCTGGCTGACAATCCAATCTCCTGTCAAGGCAGGACGTCCGGTGCTGGGGAGAGTGAGTAGGGTGATAGTACCAGGCCGGCCGGGGGCAGGGCGTAGCGCCATGGGACGGTTTGGATCCAATAGAAAGGCGTTAGCGACGAGAATAATTATGAGGTCATCGTCTTTGACTGGCACCAGGTTTGCACCTGTGGGATCGTTTGTGATTCGAAGCGACATAACACCTGTTCTTGGATTAAAAGATGATGATTAGAACGAGCGAAATTCTAATCAAGGTGACATCAATCAGAATGGAGATGATCCAGACCAATGGACGTTGTGTATTTCTGTCTGTGGTGTGTTGAAAATGATTTTCCTCCTGACAAATTTTGGATAGTGATCGGTTTCCTAAGCCGCTGTTGGGTTGACGCTTGGACGACTCATCATTCATTTTCAAGGATTTAAAATTTTCTTTTCGTATGATCGCCTCGTAATGAAGATCTGGAGGTGGGCTCTGATCGTACACGTCATGAAGACGATCACTTGATAGCATTTGTTATTTCTGGAGGCTTTATGATACAATCTGGTCACAATTACACATAATCTAACAATCCAATAATTATTTGCATATGGATAAAAAGGTGGTGCCAAAGTTTGCAACCTTCGCTTCCCAACCACCATGACATGAGTTCTTTTCATCACATCCTTGTCTTCATCTGATTTATAGTTTCTTTTTCAGGTTCTGGTGTGCATGCGCTCTTGCCACACTCAAGAGGTCAAGACAGTAGAACCTCTTAACAAAATATTCACTGGCTGGTACAATGAGACAATGAGATATTACAGGCGTGATTTGATTGTGAAATAAAATTAGAAATACTCTGGTGTTTATTTGGTGATTATGTGCTGTGGTAATAAGACGCTTGAAAAAAGCGCGGTAATTACCGTGAGAAATGAGCCGGTTGAATACCTTCGCGGGAAGCTCCAAATTTTTCAAACGCAAGAACATTGTGAACATATATACAAGGTGTTTCTGAAGTCGTGCAGAACGTTCTATTTAGTTTGGCTGTGATTGACTTTTAATTTAAAAAATTGCACCAAATTTATGGAAGCCTTAATGTGACTCGCTTCCGCATCTCTGTTGCAGAAATGATTTTTCGTGATGAATTTTTATTTTAAACGTTGAGGGCTGAGACATAAAAAGTTGGCTCAACACATAAAAGAATGCTTTGTGCGTCTCTTGACGGCCACAAAAATTTTGCAACATTCAAAAAAACATAAATTTCCAGCAGAACATGAATATCGCAATTTTGACGGGAAAAATTTTCAATAAACGGGAAATGACTATTTTTTGAGCTGATCTAAAAATAGATACATACTATACGGTCCAAACTAGTTATTTTTCACGAATATATGCAAAATACTCACCTTCGACGCTGTTCACAACCCGCTCTTATGGCGCAATCGGTAGCGCGTTCGGCTGTTAACCGAAAGGTTCCTGGTTCGAGCCCAGGTAGGAGCGAATTCTTTTAATCCATAAACAAAATCACCTTTTGGGCCGTCAATGTCACTTCTCTCTGTCATTTTTGGCGATTTTGGGGTGAGGGTTCTTGCTGTGGTGGTGTTTTCCAACATTCGGTCTTGTAGATGGCAGTACACATGACCGAGAAACTGGACCTGGCTTCATCTTACCGTGAATTCGCGTTAGCTAGCGCAAATCTCAAGGCAAGGCGAGGCCAGGGTTGGTCATGTGACTTATCCTCCTCGAATCTAGAGGGGTCTTGACGGTTGAAGGTTTAGAGGGAAGGCATGAAGGGCAACGGCGAGGTTTGTCTCGTCAGTTGTGACCAGACTCTTTCTCTTCGTGAGGGGCCTTGGGGGTGTTCTGTCCGTTTGAATGTCGAGGAGGGTTCAAATCTTGATGGTTGGAGTTCATATCATTATCTGTGATGGGTTGATATGGACTTGGTCCAGGAGTAGTAATGTCTGGGAGACTATCAGCCTGGATGTAGATGATAGGGAGTGAGAGCGTTCCCAAGATTGGTTCTCCTATCATTCCTTCAGAGTTCGGTTGGTAACGTTGCTCGCAACCCAAGAGATCTTGAGAAGAAGGGAGTATATCAATACATTTGATTAAAGATCAACGTGTAATCCTCTTCATACCTTGTTTGCGGTTATGCCTCCGTTGTCCTTCTTGCGGTTGGTGATCTGATCTGCGGAGAGCCGTTTGAAATTTTTTAAAAATTCGTTCCCGCCAAAAGGTACATCTACAATCGCGATTGCCAACTCATTAAATAAATAAATATATTTATTTCTTGGGTTGTAAAATGGGTGAGTTTTGTGTCGGAAATCCAAAAATCCGGAAGGATGGTGGGGTGGCGAAAGAGGATCGATGCCACTGAAGTGAAGAAGAAAAAGGTGAAACAGGTCGATGAAGAGACTAGACTACTGCCTAGAAAACCAACTGTGGCATTCAGAGTAAAGAATCATCAAAATTACAAGGAAATAGAATCAATGATGTAGATCTTTGGTGACACGTGGAAAGAAAGAGTGCCGAGAGTTCTCATCTTGGTTTCTGTGGTTATCATCTTCCTCATACAATTCGTCTTATTACCTGCTCAAGGCCTTGACACCTTTGCCAGAAAATTCTCTACCTATGGTCAGTCTTCAATTAGTCACAATTGATGAAAGTCAAGGACATTTACATACAATTGTAGTCATCTCAAATACTGTCTCAAAAGTACAGATGAAAGTTTAGCGCCGGCAAGCGTATATATCGTTCCAGATGGACCACAGCCAGAGGATGAATTGACCACCGCCCACATGGAGAGGATCGAAAAAGCCGTAGAGATCTACACCAAAACTGATCCCCCACCAAAACTGATCGTCGAAGGATCTCCTCTCGTGTCCATGTACATACAAGACAAGGTACATCTTGGACTTGGAAAAATAATTTTTCTGAGTCTTTTCAGTACAACATTTCATACGAAGACATTATAACAGATACAATGTCTTTTGTGAAAAGAGACAACATAAGGTCATTCCGTGAATGGACGAGAAGTGACAGCAGATATACAACCAACCCAAACGTCGTTGTAGTCTGCCAATCCCATTCAAGCTTGCGGACGAAACTGCTATTTTCACAGCACTTTGGCAGGAAGAACATCCACATCTATTCTAATTTCGATGAGAGAATTCATTTCAGGTATTTTCGTGAATTTTCGGAGGAGGTTGACAAAATCCTGCAGGATTTTCAGTACTTTATTTGAGACGTTTAGTCTGTGGAAGAGTATTTTTAACGGTAAGAAGTTTTCATCTGAGCCGATGCTGAGCAGGATCAGGCGAGATCAGTTTCTTTCAGTACATATCCGAACAGAAGAAAGTTGGGATTAGCTTTAAAAGTCGCCTCTAGAGGATCTCATACTTTGTGATCACCGACGCATTGATCTGAGAATCCAAAGGTCCTCATGAAACACATATAAATAGACAGGGTTTCAAAGATATTTTTGTTGGAGTTTTGTTTGTGATTCCTTCCATTTGCTTCTATACTTGAGTAATTTTCCTGCGGTTTAGAAAATCACACTATTTTTGTCCATTTCCCAAACTTCAGATTTTCCGAAAACCTCTCTACATCGTTGTAGATGTGATTGTAGATTCAAAATCTCAAGTGGAGAGATTTCGCTGAAATTTTATAGGTCGAATTATTGAGGCAGTTGCCCAGCTCTGGTGGGCGATGGAGGCATTGCAGAATCACAGCCTTTAGACCGAGGACGTAAATAAAAATTTTATGTTGATAGTTCGATAAACTCTTTCAGTCTTCGCTTCAGATCATTGGAGTTGTTCTGCAGTTCTACTGTCAGAGGCATCCCGATGTTATGAGCGGCTAGTCGTAACTGCTGCACTGTCGCGAGGTTTGTGAAGGGCACCGAGAGCCCCGTGGCTTCACAGTAGACAGCTCTGGCTCTTCCCTGCGGTATGTAAGATAGAAAATGTATCTGTGAGGGTCTAGGTCGCCACGCACGTTAATCTTCGTGAGTTACCGCCGCATTGCGTGGTAAGGAGATTGCAGTGCTTTAAGAAGTGTGCCTGTACTTGACGTTTTTGTGCTGGTTCGCGGGTTTTACAAAGCAAAGAGTTGTGATTTAGTCTTGTTGCATGTTGCCACTCAGGTTTCGAAAGAGCTATAAACCCACCTTATAGCTCGCCAGTCCTTGTGTGAAGACTCTCTTCTCGTCAGGGTTCCACGCCTTCTTGATGTCCAGAAACTTGAGACCTTTCTGACGGGCGGTTTGGACCATGTCAGATATTTTTTTATACATGTCTTCGTCTTTTTGAAACTTCTCGTATTTCTCTCGTCTCTTGTTCCATGCCTCTTTGTCCTGTTTTCACTGTGAGTTTACGGTGAAAATCGTTCAAATAATAAGAAAATATATACTTGAAAAATAAATGTGGACCTGTTCAGAGAGTGACGGGATGAGCTTGCTGATGGCGTTATCAACGGTGCGTGAACGCACCGCCGGTTTGGTTATTGGCGATCTACAATACGGACATTGCTGTCATTTTTCAGCATTTGATTTTTTCTACCGTTTTTTTGCACAATTTCCCATCACAAAAAGATTTCATATGTGCAAAGTGCAAGATTTTTGACAGGTGCAATGGAAAATTCGTGTGTTGAACCTCTGATTTTGACAGGAGGATGTTCCTCCAGATTGCTTTGTTGACTCTGGAACAAAATCGGAGGAAGATTTCAGCGTTCAGGAATTTGTTGATAGTAGAATAACTATGATTCGTAAACCATCTCTCACCTTCTTCTTTGCCTGCCAATCAGTGACGCACTGCGCACAGAAAGAATGTGAGCATTCAAGCGTGTGCGCAACCATAATTAATTCTTGACATATAATGCATGTGAACTCATCCTCCAGCGCTTTCTTCTCTGCCAATGATATCTCCACTTTGTCAGCATGACGTCATCACGATATCATAAACTTCGTTAAAAAAAGATATGCGGTTTGACCAGATCCTCAAGCTCGCGGTAATGAACCCGTTGATTACCGAGAGTTTTACCGTGACCTTTTTAAAAAAATCCTAGTGATGTCACCTGGCTGATCTCCGCGATCTTCTTGTCTTTTTCAGCCAGTTTAGCCTCTAAATCGAGCATAGCCTGCTTTTGCCTCTCCTCCATGTCCCTTGTGTGCCCCTCCACCAGCTCTTCATTTTTGGCCAACTTCTCTTGCATCTCGACTAACTTTTCCTGGAAAGTCTCGTTTTCCTTTGCTTTCAATAATTCTCTCTCTTCCATTTCTTTTATTTTTTTTTCTTTTTCAGCGATCTACAACGCGTCAATTTCCGCGATACAACGCGTAATCATGACGTGATGTCGCAATGCCCCTTGGAGGTTTGTGATATCGCACCGAATGTATGGAGATATCATTTCGTGTGTTTTCAAATGACAGAGAAGTATTTTTGGAAAAACCCACCTCTGCGAGTTTTGCTTCAAGGTCAGACTCTAATCTTTTTCGTAACAACAACTCGTCCTCTATCTTTTGTTTCTTGGAGGTTTCTTCGGCTGCTAACCTCGCCTCCGCCTCAGCTTTTCTTTTCTTTGTCTCTGGCGAAACTGGTGTGTTTCAGAAGGGGTAGGTGCTAAGAGCCTCCGTTGTTCAGAGGAAGCATGCTTGGACATCGTCGTACGTGTTCCCTGCATGATCACATCTTGTCGACTAAAAATGGTTGTTCTTGAGATGGCACGGTACCTCTATAATGCATGACGAAGGATAGTTCAGTATCAGGCTGTCTGATCACCATGCCAAGAGCCATGTTTCCTCCTCCTCCAAAGGTCACCACATCACCGTCTCTGTTTAGGTCAACATCTATGACAATTACAGTGATGATCAGACGATATGACGACGATTGAAATCAAGTAAAAAAATGGAAAACGTTTTCCCCACCCCAAAATGGACTCTGCGATTTTGATGTCATTCAGAAAAATCCCATTAAGACTCTTGTTATCGCTAATCTTCCATTTGTATCTGCCAGTCTCGTCCTGCTCCGTGGTTGTCGTCAATTTGCAATGTGTTCGTGAGATCATACATTTCTTGGTTGGACAATCGAGCTCGCTAAGAATCATCAGAATCGAATCGAACATGGCGGACATACTAGTCGCAAGCTGTTCTTCCAATGGTGAGCTCTTGCTTATTGAGGTGAATTACGTTTGGGAGGAGGTTTCCATCTTGTATCTTTCTGCGTCTTCTGATCAAATGAGCCGGACAACCATCTTCAGGCACTTCTAATTCGGTGGACTGAGTCTCCTTCTCGACATTTACTGAGGAGGAATCTGTTAATATAGAGTTACTAGAGGCATTGAGCTGTGTCTCTTTCTCCATTTATGGTCAATTCGCAGGTTGCGATGGCTCAAATGTGTGCGGTGCAAACGCTTGTGCCCAAACGGCTTTCTTGGAAATCCCCCAAAATTTGATTTCCATACATGACATCATTGACCACAGGTTGTGATTGGACCAAGATGAATAAGAGGAGGACACTATAGACAGTATTCAGCACTTCCAAGTCTTTTCCCTGCCTTGTTGAAAATCTGTTCAATGTGATTCTACAACGATGTAGATGCCAGTGAGGCGGTATTTGGGTCTTGAAGACGATCCTCGTCCACGATGAGCTGGAGTTCAAAAAGAGATTGGAGATGATATATTACAAGATACGAGGATACTGGTACCTCTGCCGACACTCTTTCGCAGAAGTAGATACTAATTGTGTTAGCTATTTATCGAATCGGTGGTCTGCTGGGGGAAGACATTCTGTGTGTGAGTGAGATTACCTGAAATCTCTGCCTTTTCTATTATTCTTGGAAACGCACAATCTATTTGGAGGCGTCTGCATCAACCAGCCAGTCAAAACAATCTCATCGGTTCATGTCAATACTTTTATTGACGACATCTTAGCGGGGCAATGATCAACACCAAAAGCTGTAGTTTGCGCCAGACTCTCGGGATAGACATTGTTTTATAAATGAGCAAAGAAGCAAATCTCCACCTAAAACGGTCATCTCGAAAGAGGTAAGACCTATTTTCAGATGAAGTTCATTCCTCTGGCAACATTACCAAAGCCCTCCATCGGGTAAGCCCGTGTGAGCTGTGTTTACCAATGGAAAAGGAGTCAGACCGTAAAATTTGGTCAAAGCTCTTCTGATGGACCCGCAAGAAATCGTTTTTGTTGTTGCCAAAGCTGATGTCTGGAACCAATGCAGGGATTTTTGCCGCTTTGGTTTCGTTTCCGCGATAACTACGGTATCAATTTGTGCGGTAGGGATTTTCCATCTTTACTTGAGAAGACCCCAGGCTTCATTCTCGAGAAGGTTCTCTCGCTTCCACAATAATATATGGAGTTCTTGCGACACGGTATGACTCTTTGCGAGTGGATTTTTGGAGAATGCGGTGCGTAATACCCAAACGGGAGTTTCAAGATCTGCGTACGCAGGCGTAAGTAATGTGTTGACTATTCATCATTCTCAGATCAAAAGCTTGCGACAAATTGGGTCGAGCAGATATTATTCCCTGAAGCAAGAGACATGACTTGGAACGATCGTCAATGGAAGGAACTGCTGGAACAATTGCTCACCGCGGTCAATACGAGCGAAGAGGTGCCAGAAGATCTATATATCGAATACGGCCAGACCGTGATAGGTTCGTCGAGCGGTACCTTTACATTTCTGATGAATTCAGACCACAAAAACCCTCATGTTCACAAGTTTCCATACATGTACCTCTTTAGAGGAAAATTTTTGCCCTCAGGCAATACGGATGGTTTGTATTGGAAGCCCAGCCGAGGAGCGATCCGTGTCAGAGGCTCCTTGCACAAACGTCTTCACTACGCGATTTTCAAAGGCCAAAAGTACAGGAGGATTGTAAGTGTTCAACTGTCATTTGATACATACTTATGAGCGTAGACTTCCTTTTTGAAAGGATATGAGGACGAGTGGTCATTTGTCGAGTACAGAGTAGGTCCAGCCAATTCCCCAACATCCTACAAAGACATCCACATGGCCAATAGTCTTGACTTCAATCATGTGCTGTCATTCCTGGCAAGTTGTGGAGTCCAAAAGGTTTTGGTGCCGGAAAGCAATATCTCGGATCCGTCCCAAAATTTCGGACCCGGAACGGAAAGTTACTCCTGTTACGTTCCCGAGTTCTCGGAACAATACTTGCCAGAAGAGAGCTTTTCAGAAGCATTCTCGCCCGGCCAGGGGGACCCCTCTCCATCAGACGATTTCGACCCATTCAATCAAAGTCTTCAAATGGATTACTACACCGTGGACTTGTACTCGCAGAGGATCGTATCTTATAACATGGGGGGAGAGGAGGTCCCTGTGTGATTAATGATAAAATGTATCTTGTGAGGAGTCTTTGAGAGTAAATGAGTCTATTTGTAGATCAGAGCTCTTTGTTGATCGCACGATTTGGCCGCGCCAAAGGTAACCTTCTTGCACAACATGTTGTAGAAACGGTTGGTGTATTGTGTGCGGTAATATTCTCCTATTACTACTGATATCAATTTATTCATCTTTAAGAGATCCCATGTTCGTTTTTAGTAACCCCTTCTTCTTGTGTCAACTCTTCATTTGTGGTGCCTGTTCGCGTGGTAATGGCAACAGGGATACAACCCTCCCTCGTCAGATTGGTTTTCCGCGGTTTTGTGCGATGAAAAGCATAGAGTAAGCAACAGCAGGCACCCGTTTCTATTGCTGAGCGATGTTCAGTAACACACATAGACATTCACTCGATTGAGCTATTTTTGGCCAGACCAGTCCCGTGACAATAATATAAGATTCACCTCTAAATGCAAAGTGGAAAGAGAGGTACCAATACGGTTCTATCGGTGCAAAAAAAAATATGAAGAGTGCCGCAATTGTCAAAATGAAGGTGATCGTCATGCCAATCATCATGTTGGTTATCTGATGAAAATGAGCACACTTGACAAATTCAAATGTCTACCCGACGCAGGAAACCTCTTAAAGATTCCAATTTGGGTTTGTCTTTGAATATTCTCTTCATCTTGACCCCAAAATATGTTCTGAACACGTCATCATCCATCTGCAACACAAATGCCCTCACGTGAGACCGATGTAGAATGAGAATAACACGAGCCCTGCGATGTCGAAAGCTAAGCTCGCGGCAAATAAATTTGGAAGAATGGTCTGCACGATGACTGTCGGCATGAACAACAAAAACACCAGTCCTATCAAGCCATAAGGTAGATACCGTTTTCTGAATATCATCAGTACATAACAGCGGTCATGTGTTCTCACTTGTTTTTCGCCAGAGTCTTTGCAACATGGACAGTCTCGATCCTGCTTCCCATCAATGAAATGATCCACCACAATACAACGCTTCACCAACAGACAGCCAGTGCGAAACCGCCAGAAGCCCACAGAACAAGTGGAATGCAGAAGAAGAAGGTATAAGCGTTCAAATTGATTATCCCTCTGATGGTGTGAGGATCAATACTCCACATAATGACCCTCACTAAACATTAGAGGATGAAAGGATGAAAAGTCTTACTGAGAGCTCCTACGGCCACCACGGTGGTGACGTATGAACCGACTGAAAACTCTGTCCAAAATCCCTTGTTGCCTTTGTACATTTCGTAAAAGGCCCAGCATGTGACCAGAAAGAAAACGACGGTCGTAAAGGCCACATAAATGTTGACATAGATCATGTATCTAGTCTCAATCACGGTCGGTTCTCCTTTTGATATGACATGTGTTAGTTACTTTGGATATGTGTGCCACGGAATGGTGCAGGAAGGACCATCAAAATAATAACTGCATTTGCATTGATAGGTTGTCAAAGTGGAGTTATCCGCATCGACCTGCAAATCCTATCAGAACGAATAGAATGATCCACTTACTTTAGAAATGCATGATCCCGCATTCTCACAAGGTGGAAAACAGTCAGACACCACACACTTAATACTCAGGATCAGAACAAAGAGGACAGATGTCGTCCTCATCGAGAGTAGATCTGTCCAGAAAAGAAGAAACCAATCCCGACAAAGAAAGAAGAAACCAACAGGTCAGATCTGGCGGACGTCAGAAAAAAAATGGGAATGTCAATTATGACTTACAAACGGAAGAATATTGATTGAGGGACTCAGAACCACAAAGAGATGTTTGCAAGACTGTGAACAAGTGTCTTCTTCTTCTGAATTAGAATCAAGATAAGTCAATTGTAATTATTACATACATAATTACAATCATCTACAATTACAAAATCCAATATAACTGTGATTATTATAATGCATTTATCTTTACAATGGATTTTTTATTTTATTTACAATTAAAATGTCACATCATAACGTTCTTTAAAGTTGGAGGGTTAAGGTCTTTAGCTTCTTTGTTGATAGCTGTTGAGATGGCAGGAATGAGAAAGATAGCAAGACTTTTTGAAGGAGCCCAGTGCATCAGCCCACATGATATGATTTTTTTAAATCAGAGATAGGGGACTTAGAGGTCTTGTCTTTGACAATCTCTGCAATTGTCTCTTGACAAGCATCACAAATGCATGACTCCCATTTTACAGTGCAGATATATACAGCCATTAAACAAGATTGAAATAGAAAATCAAAAATATCAGAACTGATATTGATATCAATATTAATGTCATTATTGAGATAAAAATAAACTTACTCTAAGGAACTTTTTTTTCTTTCACAAGATCTACTCAGACCAGAGTTTTACCGTCAATTTCAAGACCCAACTTCTCAACCAAAAGAGGTTGACAAATTGCACAAAGCAGTACAACAACAAAATCAGTGTGTACATCAATTTGTCACATGGGTCAAAAATACAGCTTCAAAAGCAGGTATTACAGACAGTAAACTGCTCAGCAGGATCATATACGAGGGTCTGCTACCAGAGCTATTGTCTGCCGCAAAGGGTTCAATTCCAGAAAACAGTTTTACGCTTGACGGAGCAATCTTGTGGGCACTTGATGCTGAACGCACTTTAGATTCAATTGTGTATGCAATGGAAAATTGCACAGCAAACACAAATTCAAAAA
>MZNV01000773.1:0-32513 GCA_002081555.1 Protostelium mycophagum | reverse complement strand
GAAATGCTCAACAACCTCGGAAGTTGTTCGCGTCCAAACGTTTTGGTGTTTTTTCCGAATGTTGTTGACCTCCGCGAAATGTTGAGAGCAGATTCGCAGGATGTCCAAAGTCCCCCATTGGACATCTACGCGGGGGAACCACCCGCGTTTTCGCTGCCAGCAGCGAAAGAAATAAGTTTTCTGCCAGTTTTCCACAAAAAAAACGGGGGTGGGAGATCAGACACACGAATTGATCTCAGCTCAGAGACATCATCCAAGCGTCGGATAGCCATAAAATCGTTCTAAAACAATTATTCTTTTCATTTTCTCCGAAGACATTGATATTCGCGTTGACATAACCGAGCAGAATGCTGACATTTCCGGAGGTTTCTTTTCATCTGCACCGACAAAGATGAAGGCGGGTCTTCTCGCCTTCGTTTGTGCCTTGATTATTTCTGCGCTCGCAGGTGATAACGGTATGTGCATCATGTTCAGATTTGAACCAGAATGATTTCTTTTAGATTGCGCTTCTCTGCGGACTTGCACATCCTGCTTGGAAAATGAGAGCTGCGGTTGGTACGACTACCTCAATTCCTGTCAAAACATAGACTCTGGCCTTCCCATGCATACCTCTTCGTGTCCTGATTACAATCCAAATCGTGAGCTGTCCAATGTCCAAAATGCTGGTGTCGTACATCTCACCTTTTGACAGGAGACAGCTGCCGAGGACTTGATTGCATTGGGTGCATGTATCACACTGGAAGTCGCTGTGGCTGGACCGGAGAAGAATGTGTGTGGTTCAAGAGTCAGCAACCAGATATCAACACCACACTCAGCATTTGTCCATACAACAGCACAAGTCAGTGCAACATTAAAAGATATAATAATCGATATTAGGGGACAAGTGTCAAGTTCGTAATTGTTTAGATTGTCTGAGAGATGGATGGAGAGGCCAGACAGGATGTTCTTTCCATCTAGACACAAACACGGTAAAACTTCACATATTGATGTATAATAAACAATGTATAGTGTGTGGATAATACATGGGTGCAAGGAGGGATGAGGAATAGGACGCTTTGTCCTTATAATCCTTCATGTATGATATTCAATTTATTTTAGATTACTACCATAAAACCTTGGAAGTTATTATTTATTGAGATATTCTCATCCTCCATACTTTTTCACATCTCTTACTTCAGTAGTGGACACGTGTCGTGGATTAGATTGCAAATTTTGCATCAATGGAACATTAAGTGACTGCGGATGGAGTCATGAGGACAAGAGCTGTTATGCTATTAATTCTGGACATCTACTGGCATTTGATGTGAAAGAATGCCCATATGATTATACTAGTATGTAATGACAGATCTATACGGGTATTGAATGTCTACAGGCAAATTGTGTGACTCAAATCTTGATTGTTGGCAATGCAGGAATAAATATTTGGATTATCAAAACCCTCTATGTGGATGGAATTACAAAAATAGTACTTGTATGCAGACCAATAGCGGACTGAACTTGTCTACTGATTGTACAGGTAGAGAGAGTTATATTGTTTTGCTGATATCATAATAAATTTATCTAGAGAACTGTAGGCAAAAATACGGTTATCAATGTTTCAAAGCACTCACAGAAGGGAAGAACAAGTGTTCATTTCTATTACAGAATAATACGGCGGTACAGAAAGACACAGCAGAAGCGATGGAAGACGCCCTTCAATGTCCAGTGGGAGGGGGTAATGAAAATATATCAATATATACCACTATTCGTGCTGATGAAGATAGAGGATCCGTGTGAGTCAATGGTTGTCATCACAAAAGTGATGGGCGGTTGTCATGGAAACGGATGCTCTGCTGGTTATTTGACAGGTGTTTCGACATGTCACACGTGTACGTCACTGCCAGAATGCGGATGGAATGCAGAGAACAAGTCCTGTCACGGAATGCACAAGAGACATGTCATGTCCTTATCTACAATTTGCCAAGATACAGAGTGCCGGGACTTCAAATCATGTCGTGATTGCGGCAGATACAACGATACAATGTGAGAGTCACAATATAAACACATTTAACATGCACAGACACCAATGTGAATGGTCTTATTTGAATAACACGTGTATACCTGCCGTCACAAACATTGACATCAAACCTTTTCCAACTGGGACAGTCACATATAAAGTCCCAGAAGATCCAGATACTGCAGTGACATGTGATGTTATCCCTGGTAAGATCTCTCAAAGATGGAACTGATCTTAATGAATGATGTTTGTAGAAATCTGCTCTGCGAAATATTTGGAGTCTTACTTATGCAAGAATGATGATGATGATCTCTTTGATGCGGATAACTGTTACGCTGGCAGTGCTGTCATCTCTTCAGCGTGCGCTGGTGGTTTTTTCAGGGTATGTTACACCGGGATCTATAATATATTAATAGAGAATGAACAGGTAGATCAGGAAGGAGCAGATTATTGGAATCGTACCACATCTAACCGTGTGATGAGATGCTGTCCAGGTAATTATTCAAGATATATTATTTTAATTGAAGGATACCAGGATACTACTGTCCAGCTAACTTTGTGTGCACAAAGAGATGTCCAGAAGGATCATACTGTCCAGAGTCAGTAGCAAACTATACAGATCTGAGTGAGCGTGATGATGAATGGAAGAAGAAGCATCCAGTGATGTGTGATCCATATCAGCCTCTGTTGCCATCACCACAGCTGGGATGTGGCAATGCACCTTCTGCACAGCTGTGTCCAGCAGGTCATTACTGTCCAAACACAACATCAAAGTATGACTTGTAGGGATGATGCGTGATGATTGATGATGCATATAGGATAGAATGTCCTGCAGATCATTATTGTCATGAAGGATCAGTGTATCCTGCAGAATGCTATAGTGCACCTCTCTATAAGCTGTTATGGGTCATCATATCATGTCCAGAGGGTAAGACGATGTGTATGTATGGATACGAGCTGATATGTGATGACAGGCAGTGAGTATCCAAGACTGAGAGAGACAACGATGTATGTTGTACTGGGGTTGATTGTGGCAATACCATTACTTTATCAAATCATCAGATTACTCATCAAATTTCAGAAGGTATATAACAAGATATCTCATAATGATATTAACCTTAACAAAGAAGAAGGAGAGAAGTGAATACGTCATCATTTCAGACGAGAACACACCGCTCTTATCTAGTGATATCATCAATGTAAATTGTATATCACCATTCTATGAATAACATGTACAGGACATCTATATAGAGAAGATAGAGAGGATGGACATAGTGTTTAGAGATGTGACAGTGAGAGTGAAGAAAGGAGAAGTGATACTGGATGATGTGAGTGGAATGATGAAGAGCGGATCACTCACTGCTATCATGGGTCCATCAGGTACATCAACAATCACTGTGCAGATTATCTCCTTTGTGTATCTGTGTGCTGATGTACATATCCAGGAAGTGGAAAGACAACACTGCTGTATGCAATGATGGGAAAGACAAGAGGAGTAGAGGGAAGTGTGATACCTGACATACAGAAGTGCAACAGTCACCAACCTAAACACGGAGTCCACTCACATCTAGATCTAACGTGTGTCTCAATGTGATGATGACATATGATGTGCAGGAAGACATCATGCACAGAGAGCTGACAGTGAGAGAAAACTTGCTCTTCTCTGCTCGCACTCGCTGCAGCAGACATCTCACAAAGAAACAGATACATCAGGTAATCAACAAGTCAAGATGTGAGACCAGCAAGATGACATATGATGTATAGATAGTGGAAGGATGTTTGCAGATACTGAGTCTAGAAGGAGTGAGAGACAAGATGATAGGAGATGAGAGGAAGAGAGGTATCAGTGGAGGACAGAGAAAGAGAGTGAACGTGGGAATAGAGCTTGTCACTGCTCCATCTATCCTTCTACTTGTAACCATGATTATAACGTAATATGGTGATAACAATTGTAGGATGAACCCACATCTGGACTTGACTCCACAACATCTCTTGAGTTATGTCAGGTGGGAAATCATCATGATCGTTTAAATATCAATATAAACTGTCAAAATTTGTGGACCGTTGTGTTTTGACAGTTCACATATCATCAATATAAATAATTGATAAAATTGATAGATGCTAAAGAAGTTAACTACAGTGGGAGGTAATTGATCATAATCATTTGTGCTTTCCAGGAGCTAACAAGGCACAGTGAACGTTGGAGCAGTGATACATCAGCCAAGATATGATATCTTCACTCAATTTGATAACATCATACTCCTGAAGAAGGGAGGTGTATGCATCTATAATGGTCCAAGGCAGCAAGTGAGGAATGGACGCTCTGATGGATTCTGATACACACAGGTTTTGCCTTTCTTTGCTGAGTATGGATTCAAGCCAGAGGCAAGACAGAACCCTTGTGACTATCTGTTAGATGTTATCTCAGGTAGGTCTTTATCATTATTCAAGTGATAATAAGATTCCAGGACCTTCAATAAATGTGATACCCTCACATAGAGAGGATTATGATGTAATTTCTAAATCAGTACAGAGAAAGGTGAGTGACTTGTTTCCGTAAGAACATCACGTTGATCAAATACAGAACACCACTGGAATGATACAGATGTATTATGTGTTCTTACGTGCTGTGAAGCAGCAGTACAGACAGGCGAGTACGATGACAAGTGATGTGCTTCTTGCGATCATATCTGGAAGTATAGTGGGACTTGTTTATCACAACCCAACCCCTGTGCAGGTCATTTTTGGATTTGGCACAACCATCTATGCTGATATGATCAGATAATGGAAAGCATATTTCTGTTAGTGCTTGTGTCCAGCTTGATATCGGCAGTTATCTCTTTGCGCTTGTTTGGCGCAGAGAAGGTGATCTATTGGAGAGAAAATGCATCGGGCTTGAACAGTAAGACCTTCTGCAATGTCAAGGCGATACTGAATAATTGAGGTGTCGCTTACTTCTTTGGAAAGACTGCAGCCTCTTTTCCATCTTATTTGATCATGTGTATGGCCTTCTTATCTTGCTATTATCTGGTCTGTCAGCCAAGAGGTATAAATATATTTACGTAATTAATCATTAACGAGCGCCAAGGAGGATATGGACTTTATCTTGGGATGATGATAGCAAACCACTTTTGCATCTCTGGAATGTCACACTTTCTGTCTGTGATTATGGATCCTGCAAAGGCACAACTGCTTGGAGTAGTATCTGTGATGATACAATGCTGTCTCGGTGGCTTCAATCCTACCATCACTGGTCTCAAAGACATCTCTTCTATATGTAAATCTCTTTCTTTCACGGGTATATTCTGATGTAAAATAGTGTACTACATGACATTTGTGTCATTCTGCCGCTGGACAATGGAATCGCTTTTTATTATTGAGATCAACACATTCTCAGACGCACTGAATGACACGAAGAAGGGACTGAAGGATGTGTACAGCTACAAAGAGAGTGATCTGCCGATGTGCATTGGAGTGCTGATGTCTATGGGGGTCTTCTGGCATATGCTGACTTTACTGGCTGTGTCTTTTGCAAACCAACAGAAAAGGAAATAGAAATAAATCGTTATGATTCGTTTTTTGTGATTTTAAAAAATACAACTAGGCCGTAATCTTTTGTTGATGCTCAATTTCTATGCGATGTGCTTCCTCCCTCAACTTCTCACTCTTGCGATACATCCCTCTCTTACTGCAATACTTTGCGTAGGACCGCAATAACCTGATGTTTACTGCATTGGCTAGCGGTAGATTCGGTGATGCTATTTCAAAAATTAGATTATTGCCGTTAATATTCAATCAAGGATCAAAAGTGTACCCGACAGTGTTGTTTGTAGAAAAATAAATATCCTCCTGTAAATATTGACATCCATCTGACCGTCTAGAGCTTCTGCCTTCTCCGCTAAAGCCATCGACCAACTGATTGGATAAAATATCGAGGAGGGGTTGCTTCCTGTAGAAATTGATCATCCATTTGGGCAATCTCATTCATTCACTCACTTGTGGCTCTTCTGAATTGTAACGCCGCAGAATCTAAGACTCTGATGACGTCATCACTGGGTTCTCGCTTATCTCGCATCTTCTGTACATTGTACATTGTCAACATCCCCGAGGAGAAATATACGTCAGATCTGTGTTTTGTGACAGCCTCCATGCTTAAAATGTCCGACTCTTTCAAAGCGAAAATCTTCCTCTTGTTGAAAAGTTTATTTCTGGCCTCATCATCGAGCTTGAATATTCAGTCTCGGAATGAGATTCACAAAGACATCTTACCTCTATTCCAGTCTGTGTGATGAGCAAAATCATGACCAGATTTACGTTGGCGATCTCGTTGATGTCAAACTGGTCGATCTCGGCTTGTGGCAGAGCAAACTGGAACCATTCTTTCAATTTCTTGCATATATCACGCCTCCAATAAGTCAGAGACGTCTTGCTGAACCCTGCAATCTGGTTCAAAAACTTCACCACCACTTTTTTGAAGGCTGAGATCGGTCAGATGACATTCACATCGTCCTCTTTACTCACGTTCATCTGATGGCGCATGTGCTTCTTTCATTTTTAACCTGTGATATCTCAATGTGACATCATTATCGCATTATTACCTCATGATCTTCTTCAAATCAGATTTGGTACATCGCGATATGGCATTGCTCATGTACAGTTTTTTGAGGTCATCATGTGTAGAATATTTATATAATAGTCCGAGATGCCGCATGCAGATTCCCTTCTGGTGTAAACTGACGGGGCCCACAAAATCCCACAACACTTGGGCTTTCTCAAATGCTGAAGGTGTCAGGATCTGATGCAAAATGGCGAAAAATATACAAAGAAGCTCACGCATAATCCATAGATCACTCCAATTAAATGGTGTCGCATTGTAGAATGACGCGAAGTACGGTATGACATCTTCTCGGAGATATCTCGACGCGTCCCTGACGTCTTGATTGATTTTGGACCTCTCAGATAATAAAGGGTTATTATTCCATCTACAACGAGTCAAAGGCGGAAAAAATAGTATGACATCATGGAACTTTACCTCGTGAACGCATCGCTGCACAGAGGTACTTTATATGATGTCACAAATTCAGTTCTTAGTAGTTCTGAGAACACAGATCTACTATTTCTGTACAACCTCATACTGGGATCTTCCGGTGGCATTAATCTGCCGAAATCTGTAGATGTCATTTTGACATGTTTGTCAGATGCAAACCTAAGACGTAGATGCGGCCATCCTGCTTTATGTCAATTTATATATAAGAAATATTACATGGAAATACACAATAAATTTTTTTGCAGAGGCCAAGACAGCAAAATTATTTTATACAGATACCCAGAATAAAAAAATGAAGGATGACTCACATGCCCTCTGTGCGCCTCTATATCTCCAGGTCCATAAATAAATTTTTGAGCATCTGATTCCAGTCCAGTGATGTGTCCTTTTAAATTTAATCGTTCTGCCGCTGTCTTCATCTTCTCATTGATGACGTCATCATCAGCGTGTACAGTCAATCCGCCATCATCTGATCCGTACTTGATGGTCTCCTGATGACGTCATCACTGTGCATCTACAACTGTGTAGATTGACCTTGTCTATGGGTAGTATGGCCATTGCGAGCACGGTGAATCCTTTATAATCCACCGATGCCATCATCGGGTAGCATAGTCCAGAAACCTTTATCTTTCAGAAAAAACAATTTTTTGTAGACAAATCTTCTGCGTAAATCTTGACCGTTGTGAGCAATTTTAGACTAAAAGATTTTCTACTGCAGCTTTACCGCAAAACAGATGAAAAATAAATAAATTCAATAGAAAAAAAAATATCGTGAATCAAAAAAACTTTTAAAAATCAAAAATTCTCACGTAGCACGAAGAGTGATATTCCACCCCTTTCACTTCGTTCTTAGCGGCTTTCCCTGCAGCTCTGTGGTCAGGAGTATTTCCGCCGTACATCCATAAGGGTGGTGTTGTGCTGATCTGTGTGTCCAGCGCGAATTTAAAAAATATATTTTGTACTCTATATTTAGTTCGTCCCGCTACGCCACCCATTTCTGGAATTTTTAATTCGAAAATTCAATTTCGGCTTGGAAATTTTTATTTTTATTTTTGGTGGAAAATGGATTAAAATTTCGTCACCTCGCGGCTTGATCGTTTTTCTGTTGTCAGGGAGACCATATTCACTGATAATGATTTTGGCGTAAATTGTAGCTGTATCCGCTGCAATATTATAAATCACAAAAGACACTGAAATCCATCTTTACAATCTATATACTTTTACGTCCATTCGAGATGTATACAGATTGATCCAACTTTTATTGATGATTATTAAAGACGTACCAAACTCTCTAGAAACGCGGTTGAGGCCTCTTGGTATGTGTCCTTCAATGATCATCTCCCTGATCTTCTCATCTCCTAATGGCAATATGCTCACGAATTGATGATACCACACCTGATTTGTGTCAACATGATGTCATCGTCATCTCAGAATAATATTTTTGCACAAAAAATTGTTTCAAAGAAAATTTTGACGAAAATCCAATCTTTTTCCTCGAATTTATCAATAAAAAAGGGTAAAAAATGAATGATTTACTTGATATTCCTCGTTCCAATCTCTCGAATTCATCACTTCTTTTGTATCATGATCGTTGTATTTACCCCTCAATACCTAATTGATTCACTTCTATATCTTCAATCCCACAAAAAAAATAGAATTTAAAAAACATTAAAATCACCTTATCTACAACGGTCTCTTCAGTATCCTCATCAGAATAACCTGTCGTGTAATTGTCTTCTAACTGGTAGCAGTCTCCTCGCTCCGCCACAGCCGAATAGATTGAGCCACTTGCTGACAGATCTTGTCTGGAAAATCGAATTATTTTCGTGATTTTTGTTGGAATTTCAAAATGATAATTTGGAAAAATGAATTATTTAATTATTGTGGCGCTTTAGAAGTTGAAAGCTTTACCCTTCTTCTTCGGATTCGGCGGTATATGCCTCTTTAACCAAAGATGATCTCCAGTCCCTGTTATATCGCGGAGATATCGGAGTTTTAGATTGTAAGTTTGTCCCTGGGAATCTGGTCTCGAAATCATGAGGTGTCTCATCTATATGCGACTCCATGAGTGTGTTCATGTCGATCAACGATTGAACAGAGTTGAGGTCCTTTGCAACTGCATTTGTGATGGCAGTTGGGTGTGAGCTCTCAAAAAAATCGGACTTCTTTAGAGCTTGGGGCATGTGTTTGTCCACTTCGTGAAAACTGCCAGCGTATTGCGCTGATTCTGCAGACGCGATGTTGACTGCCTGAAAAATGAGAAAAAATCATCTCTTGAACGTACTGCTATGGGAAGATGGTCTGATTCCCTGAGTGAGATTCCACTGATGTTTCCATGCATATCTTCGACTTGTTCGTATCGTCTTAATCTTCTTAATAGATCATAATAATGTTCCTCTGGTATTTTGATCTGTTGACGAATGATTTCCTGAGAGTTTGCATTCAACAGGACAATTACCATTTTTTGATCTTCTCCCTCCGCACTATTTGTCAAACTTCTGCTGATGTGTAATTCTGCTGTGTCGTCCAAATCATTCCATCTGAAGGCGATCAGGTGCGCATTTTAGAGGATCATCTTACAGGTCAATCGGTGTCTGTTTCGCTTTATAAGTGTCAATCGTGTGAACTAGTGTCCTCCTTCTGGAAGAGAATCACGAATATGCAGAATGAAGTGAGCTCCACTCACGACCATTCATACGAGGTATCATCAACATTCTTCGTGATCACAAATCGTGGAGATTCTAATTGTACTTCGATCTCTTGTTGTGTGGCATATACAGTGGAACTACTGTAAGATTAGTAAAGAATTGATTATATTATCGATCACCACTCATCGAGATCGTCTGATGATCGGTGAAGGTCTGGATAACTTGAAAATGAAGGAACTGTATTATAGCTGAAGTCCTCTTCCATCTTCCGATTGGAAAGAAAGTGTTGACTGGTCAATATTTTTGCTTCCGGCGTTTCGGAGATTTTACCCCGAAGATCCCAAGAATGAACAACCAAAGAGTTATTTTAGGGAGACGAGTGTGAATCCAGACTCATACTCGAGTCTGGAATCATACTCAAGTGCTGAAAATGGGTCAAGTGTAGATATATGATAATAAAAATAATAAAAATAAATCCAGATGAGTACCTATTGATTTTTTGATGATCTGATCCTTAAAAACCCGGTATGCATCACCATTACACTTTTCTTCTGTCATTGCCAGGAGTGGTAAAAAAATGTTGGTGATGGGGATTGAACCTGCAGCTTTTTTTTTGTAACCGTCTTTTGTCTCATTGGTGATTAGCATCAATGATTTTGTGTTTTTAATGACCCATAACCCTTTGAATTGAACACATACTGTTGTATATCAGCAAAGAAAGCGGTTCAGATCTTATGGTGTTCTGATTTAGCGGAAATATTAAAGTTACACTTGAGTCTAGACTCATACTTGAGTCTGAAATCATAGATGAGTTTGGATTCATACTCATCTCCTTAAAATTTTAAATCCGTGATTTTGTGAAAATTAAGTACCGATTGTAGACTCATACTTAAGTGGGTCAAGAAAAGAAATATGATAATAAAAATGATTAAAACAAATCTAGATCATCTGTTGGTTTTTCAATGATCTGAACCTTAAGATCTCGGTATGAGAGCAATTCAGACCTTACAGTGTTCCGATTTTGCAAAAATATTGAAGTGCAAGCTTATAAGATGTCTTTCAAGTGTTGTTATTCTCGTATGCGTATGTTTACGCTTGCGAGTGCAGATATGATATTTTAAATACAAATATTTGATAATTTAAAAGACTTTGTTTATTGACTATCTACAATGGGTCCTAGAAATAACTGCTACTAGAAATATTGCTTGCTGGCATGGGAGAGGCCAGAGCGTCAGTCAACTCTCTTAACGCTAGGTCCGTGGATACACATTCTGGGCAGTGTTAATCAACATTCACAAGCCAAATACCAAGATGTATAGATTTGTCAAATAGTGCACACACAAAAATGCAAGAGATACGAGGACTAACCACAATATATTTGAATATTCAGAGCCTTACCTTGTGGTATTGCCGTCGGGTTGTCGTGACATTCACTGCACAACAAGTCCTTCAGCTGGTAGTCATAAACAAAAGGACCTCTATTCTCGTTACAACGCCTGCAGTTGTAGCAATGATCGTGAAATGTGAAGTCATTGAACATGGCCAAGCCCTGCTGCTCGTCAGAAGAATGAATATATGTGTTTTTGGTGAAACGTATATGCAAAACAGTTTAGAGTTATAAAAACAGAAAAAGGCTAAAGAAGTGTTTTGAACAGGTAATGTTTCTGGAAAACTTGATACCCTTGGATTTGTGATTGATTGGTGGCATCTTTGGCATTTGTTGAAGAATTGACGACCGAGAATTCCACCATTATAACCCTATAATTTGTCAGAAAAGTCGTTCTCTTCACCCAAATATTCTTTATCATTTTCAAAAATGTGAGATCTTATTTAATATCCGAAAAAAAATGACATTTAAAATCATTTGAAATTATATTTTGCAGCTAGAATAGACAAATGTTCAAAATATTTACATTGTGTCTGTCTGCTAATTTTGGTTGGATCTTCTCGGTCTCGGTGATAGTATTTGCTTCACCGATTAAATTTCCGAGAGATTCTATGATCTACAACGCGTCAATACATTCACAAAATGAAATTACAAACATGATCTCGCTCAGTCTCAATATTCTCATGACCACATGATGGACAGAAGGGTTGTCCATGTCTCATCACCGGTGACTTTGATCCTAAAAATAGATCAAAAAGACCTATAATAAGATGTTGGAAGTCTTACCCATGTCGCAGCTGCACCGTGAGCATTGTAGACAGAGAGTATGGTACCATTTCCCGGAAATCAAAACACTAATGCCCTCACTCTTTTGGATACTTTCGTTGCATTTTCCACAACTGTTTGGTTGTTAATTATTTCCACTAAATGACTTGGAGATTTACAATTACAAATTTGATTTTATATTTCTGAATGTTTTTACAAAAAAAATTGACTTGGAATTGAAATTTTAGCAAAATAATGATAAAAAACTTGCATCAATGCGGGGTCATTCTTCTCGTTCGTCATCCTGAGACTTCTAGTGGACCTCACTTGTCTTAACACAGCCATAATGTCCCTACGGTCTTTCGTTGTAGACGGAACATTCTCAGAAATTTGTGCTTCGGGGAGTGTTGGTGATGTCATCCGTTCTGGGAATCCAGAAGTATTATAAGGTGTCTAAAAAATCAGCAATTAAATAAATTATTTATATTTTGCAAAATAAAATAAACATATAAAAATTCAAGAAATATTACAACGATGTGCTCGAGAGGTTTGTCCGGTGAAAGTCTGGCTTGCTTCCGGGCGGTATTTTTCCGAACAGATTCCGGTTCCGCAGAACCGTTCCCTTGTGGAATTTTCTGTGAATCTTCCGGTGTATATCCTTGCGAAGTTCGGCTTATTGTGGTGAGATTATCCGAAGAGGTAGATGAGTATTTATGCGACCCAAAGCTGGGGATCTGGAGAAATTTACTTCGATTTCCCTAGATCTAAATATAAAATAAAATTAAAAAAATCTCCCTCACTTCTATTCTACAAAAAATAAAATTCGAGTGGATCTTTGTCACATATTGTTACCGGAATATTATTATTATTTATTATTGACATTCAGAAAGTGTACTTCAAAGTGGTGTTTAAACAATAAAATCAATTGATATAAGCCCCGGAAATTCACCTGAAAACTGGGCTTGATAGGTGGAGTTGAAGAAGTCTTCCAGTATCTTGCCAAATCGCTGGGCGGGATCATTCTTGATGTGCCGCTGGAGACAGCAGCAGCCATATAACTCTTGATCAACCACTCTGGTGGTCCTGAGCGAGTAAGAATTTCGGATCATTTTCTCGGAATATTCCGAGAATATTCGGGTCATTTTTTCGGAATATTCTAGGAGCATGATGTTTCCAGGAATTTTGAGCTTCTATTTTTGGAATTGTAGATTTATTAGAAACGACATGAAGACTGCTAAACAGTACTTACCGCTTGCAGAATCCTTCCTAGAAGGGATGGGGTTATTGTTCTAAAAATAGTAAGCTTAAGACCTATCTCATGATGTCTCACCTGATTTGTCAAGATATCTTCGGACTTTGTCAATTCAATCGCTTGATCATAGCCTAACACACTGCTTCTACAACGGTCAGAAATTTTCAAACAGATTTTCAAGTTGAAAGATCTCCATGGACGACACATTAACGTGATCCCTCGGTATCTACCGAGTGGAAATGTCGGTAACGTCGATTTCAATGGTCACCTCTTGAGTTCTGGTGATGATGCAGTGGCACGTAATCTTCTCACTGAGGGAGAAACTCTGGAGCCCTTCAGATTCCTGCAAAAAATAAATACATAACATTCATTTTTATGTATTTATAAAAAATGAATGTGATATGTATGTAATGTAATATATATTTATTTAAATACATTTTTATGTCTTTTTGTGAGATTCATCTTTATGTCCAAAAAATTTTCGGGAAACAAATATATTTTCATGTTATAAAAAATATATTTGTTTCCCGAAAAAACATTTTTTGAGTTTGTTTCGCGATGATATTTACAAACAGAAAAATCGATAACACTGGGTTATAGCAACACAGCGATTGAGATGAAGGTCATATGATTGAGATGAATGTGATATGATTGAGATGAATGTGATGTGATTGAGATGAAGGTCATATGATTGAGATGAATGTGATATGATTGAGACGAATGTGATATGATAAACTGACTCTTCACACTCTCGCCTTTCTCTCTCTACTTCTTCATTGAATCTTCTGATCCCTTCAGAGACCTGTTGCCTAGACTACAATAACATAAATATTTTTAAAAATAGCTTGACAAAATATTTCTAAATTCTTGTGGATTTTTCTGCGAAAATCATAAAATGAAGCTCACTTGATATTCTTGATATGCTTTTTGATATTGTGGAGAAGAACACCACCGCGCATATACATCTGCCCTCATCGTCTCTACAATCTCCCTCTCTGCATCATCAAAAATCTGTGAAATTTCAGTCTGGTCACGTGACTCAAGAAATCTCGCGGAAATTTCACGTTGAGAAAGTCAGCAGGGTTCAGTGACGGGCTGCTCATCCCTGGGGGGCTTATCACATCTACAACTGTCAGAATAATTTTTCACATTTGTCAAATAATTTTCCGCATCTGTCAAATATTTTTCCGAATTTTTCCGAGACATACGGTAGTTTGGGATAACTCTGTTCTGTGAACTTCTGTTGTTGAGATACACTTCTTGAGGCTTCCCGTCTGTCCTCTTTAAAGTAGCATAAGGATTTGTGGCATCACTCCCTGACAGCTCCCTGAAGATGTCGCGTAGCCTGCGTCGGACTTTATTGCTGATATTTGAAGGCAAGTTTATGGCCACACTACTTTTGTGAGGAAATAGAATTAAAAAAATCCAAAAATTTAAAACGTGAAAGAAATTTTTGAAAAATTTAAAACGTGAAAGAAAACCTGGATGTGGAATCAAAATAAGTGAAATATAAATTTCCGCAAATTTCCATCAGATCGACTCGGTCCTTGTCCATCGTTTCTACAACTCGTCAAAACCGTTTTTTTATTTTTATTTTATTCGTGATTAATTCGGAATTTGAGCAGTCACCTGGGTCCTGGAGTATGTCCCTGTTGTGGAAATATTTCATTTTTTTATATTTTTGAACGTCTTCCCAGAACGTCAAATTTTCTGCAGCGTGTCTCTCTGCGAGGAAAGTGCGGTAATGCTCCAACAGCCCACTACAACGGGTCAATCAAAATGAATAAATATTTTTTGTGGTAAGAAGATATCACCTGTCATTCATGACTACTGTAATCGGTAGGACCACAGGGCGCTGGAGAGTTAATAATGAAACATAATGTTATGATATTATATAATGGTTTAGAACACAAGGTACATCTACATCGTTGTATTAAGAATAATATTGTGGCTCGCCCCAAAAACAGAATCATATTTTTGTGCGGAAATTGGTATCTCTGCAGAGCCATAAAAAACATTCATATTTCAAAGAAGATCTTCACCATTCTTCATGTGCGCATATAATACCATTATCTTATATTATATTATCTTAATCAATCATTTACCTCAATTTGTGCAAATACCATAGTCATTTTGAATTTTCTCGGAATTTTCCGTCCCGGTACCGGATCTATGTCATCACTTCCCAGCGAAATTTGTATTCTATCATCTACAACGGCACATTTCGGAGTATAAGAGTGGCTCGTGAAGCTCTACGAAATCATCAACCCATTTCTCCAAAAAACAAAAGAACCTTCATGGCTTGCTGTGGATCAATTATTTTGGAGGATGTCCACCTGTCTCTTCCTCTTGCTTGTGGTGTGTTTTCGAGGAAAAATGTATTCAAACAACATCGAAAAAGCACCTGGAAAGCATCATCAAATTGATCAAAAAGTGGGGCTCTGTCGGGAATCGAACCCGAGGCACTACCACCCTAAGGTAGTATTTTACCACTGAACTACAGAGCCAGATGTTTGATCTCGAATTCCTACATTACTAAAAATTGATAGATTATAAACTCACATTAGACATCGCGCTGTCAAAAAATTCAATTTGCACGTCCCCGCTCACAAGTGAATCGTTGCATTCAAACACAACAGAATCCCCCAGACTTGTGTCTATATATCATTCAGTCACGTGACCATATCCGACCTCATACCTTCAGCCACCCTCTTTACGGATTGTTCGTATGGATTCGAGAAAAACAAAGTCTTATTGGACCTCGAGATGCAGTACCAAATGGATCTGGATCCAGCAGTTCGTTCAGGCATCGAACAACTACTGGCATTCTGAAGGTGGGTCAGACAGAATGTCTTTGGAGATATCTCACCGGAAATATCTGCACGTTGTCTGCTGATCTTCTGGCATCTGAAATTTGATAAATGAGGTTGTAAAATCGAGCGACTACAACGAGCCAAAAAAATACTCACTCTTCTGGGCGTCCAGTGTTGGTGTAGAAGCCTGTCAACAAATAAATGAGAATATTATTAAATGTAAAGTTTCAAATAAAAGATCTTACTGCTCTGAAGTCGACTTGTTTTACTTCCATATAATCGCGTAATGGTACGGCCGATATGTGAATTTCCTGCAGAGTTATAAGTGGAAATAACATTCTCCAGCTATAATCCACTGCATCATTACAACATGCAGCTCTGCAGCAATTTTTTATCTTAGATGTGGCGATCTTCCGATTATAATGTTGTGAAAATAGGTTTTGTACATTCAAATAAATTGAATTTCTTCTGGATTTTAAATAGCTCACCTGCAATCTGTACGCCTTCAACTCATCAAAAATAGACGCGGCAAGCTCATCGTTATTCTCGTCCTGCAGAATTTGCAGATAATGAGCAAAATAACATAAATATCTCTTATACGAAGGTTGCATTGGAATGGGACTACACACTTGTCAGAAGGTTTTATTTTACTTTTTCATGACGAAGTTCAGATTTATCATTGTAGTTGGCTTTATGCCTGCAGCAAAGCACAAATGCAAAGTACAAATACGATTTTTGCCCAAATAAAATAAACATATATAATAAAATAAATATATAAGAAAATAAACATAAATAAATTAACATTGTGACTCTATACCTGATCTGTTTCTCTTCGTCATGTGTTCTACTCTGGAATAAATGAATCGCAGATTGTATATCTGTAGCTTTTTTTGATGCTAGGAGGTAACAGCATATCAACAGTTGTGACCTCTAAAGATAGTCAAGTTGGAAGAACTCAGACATACGCACCGCTCCGTCACTGCAATGCACAACTGTATTGGGTCAGAAAAGTCGTGGGAAATCGTGGAAAACTCACCTGCTGTTCTATTTTGTGAACTCCACTCATTCTACAACGAGTCAGAATTTATTTATTTTCCATTTATATTATTCTGATGCACTACAACAATATTTAAAATACGCGCTGCCAAAATGTGTTATTGTATATTCAAAGAACAACACCATCTCACGATAAGAAAAATAATATAGATGATGACGTCACATCTCACCATCTCATCAACAAACCCGGCTAAGACATCGAAAGCGGGTGTGTTTAAATCAAAACTGTTTTCCCAAACTGCAAATATCAAACCGATTCATAGACATTGTCCTGTATTTTATATAAACAATCTCAGAATATTTCAATTTCCAAGAGATGAAGAATCTAGATGTGTACCTTGGTTGTGAAATATTGAAGGCTCATATCTATAATCTGTAGCACTACGACGAATCAATTTAGTTGTAATAACCTTCTTCATGAAACTAAACATGTCCAAAGAGACTTTCTTTTGTGATGGAATTTATTGTGTGGCTCTGCCACAGATGGCGATTTGTTTTGCGGTGATACTCTATGCTGCGGAAATGCACGGATCATTATTTCTAATCACCGTGTTGGATCGGGATCCAGTCCCACACAATGTTTATGTTGAAGAATCAGAATCTTACCAGTTGAATATCTTGTATTCGTCTTTGATAGAGGCATCTAATATTCTCTGCAGGTTGGCCATCGGTCCATTCAATCGCGCAGGATCTCTTTCTTGTATGTTTGCCTGATGCCATCAAGATTGAAAAAAAGATGATGAAAAATGAAGAGCAGAATGAATCCTCAGAGGCGTGGCAGTGGGATGAGCACGAGATTAATTACCTCTTTAAATTCTTCTGGTGGCAGATTAAAAAACAGTACATTCTCTGTGATATCTGAAACGCCCTCAGACACTTGTTAATCAATCAAAATGACTACAAACTCACAAAGACATTCCGCTTGCAGCACATCGATCCCCTTCTGAAAGTTGATCTGAATTTTCCTCTTCTTCTTTGGGATGAACCTCCTCAGCAGGTCCATTTTGTAGGTGGAAAAATGTATTTGATCTGCCCCGCGGAAAATGTTGTCAGAGCGTATTTTCTTGTTCGTACGTAAAGTGGGGGTGTTGTTATTTCTGGCTTCGCATCGTCATTCGCTGTGCGCGAGATGATACTTTGCATCAAGCTGTAACTTTGTAAAGAGACAAGTGTCTGAAGCTATCAAAATGGTGAGTGTTTGGGTGGTTTGGATGGATCACTTCCTATGTAGAATCTGATACAGACATCATCATCCATTTATTCCTGATCTGAATCTGTAAGAGCACAGATGACCCGGAAGGGCTGCTCGGTTATTGGGAATCAGAATGTGTCATGTTCGAGGTCAAGGTTCCATTTTACATTTTCATATCGGAGAGAAGAGATCGAGGATTCGTTGGTGTGATACAATGGACCACCTTGGGCGATGGACAGACCAAGATCAGAGGGGTCATAGACGATGACATTATGAAATGGGAGGAGTATGTTCTGATAAAGGTGAGTAGGATTTCTATGATGTTGCCACCTCGAGTTGGCAAAGTCTTCACACCATCTTAAGCATAGAAGTCAATTTTAATTTCCACAGGGTGACCCTGCAGCAATTGCAATCCCGACTCAATATGTTGCAAAATTAGCAGGTAAAAAAAGATAATTATTTTTAATCTTAAATTAATAAAAATGTAGGAAAAACAATCAATGGCAGGATGAGGTGGATTTTCACAATCTCAATTTTTGAATTTTGTATTAAACATTTGGCGCGAGTCTTGACAATAAGTACGATATCTTGATGTGACATCATACAGAGCCCCAACAGGCACACAATCCATTTTTTCTGCGAAAAAAGTTCAGTCTGGAGATGAAAGCGATGGAGCTGAAGAGGAAGAGGACATGATGTCCTCTACTGTGGAGAGCGGTTCAGAATCAGAATACAGTTCAAGTGATGATGACTCATACATCGCACCAGATCCGTTCGCAGAAGCACAAATGGAAGGTGACATGATCAACACTCACGATCAACATTACACTGTGTTGTTACTGCCATTGAAGTATAGCAGAATTGATATCAATGTTGATCACATTTCACTTAACACCATCTTAAAATTGACAGTGGAGGATGCCGCGCTCGAAGAAGCCATCAGAAATGGCGAGATCGATCCCGACGATTTAGAAGATGATTCTGATCAGTATGAGAAGAGAGAGACTTGGGATGAAAGAGAAGCGAGAGAGTTAGAGGAGATATATGCTGCAGAGGCTGAAGCGATGGCTGTGGCCGCTGAAGAGGAAGCGAAGAGGTGAAGATGTTTGTGTTTTTTGTGGTGAAATATACTTTGTGTTTTTTGTGGTGAACTATTCTTTATGTTTTTTGGGAATTCTATAGAATACATTGAGAGAAATGAATCAAACATATGTTTAAAGATACAGTAAATAGACACTCATGTTGTATGTGAATCTGTAGATTCGATTTTGTAAATCTTAAAAATGAATAAATTTTATCGTGAAGCTGAGATTTTTATAAAAAATATTAAATATTCTGTAGAGTTGTAGATTCACGAGATAGACTAAGAGAAGTATTTGAAGCTAAGATAAGAGATGAGAGAGCCGTCAGTGCCAGAAAGGTGAGTGGAACTATCTTGGATTTTACTTGACGTCTTCACCTCGATTCAACTTGAAAAATGTGGTGATGTCAAACTACAATTCTAATTTGAATTTTAAAATAAGAAAACTATTTCTATTGTTAATTTTTGTCGGATTTCAAGATGTGATCTGATGGTGTTTTGTCTGTTGCAAATTGCAGAAAAAAATAGTCATATAAAGCCCAAAAGTTTTTCAACTTTGACAAAATATATTCGTGAATTCTACTGGTGTTTTTCGTTCTCTTTGAATTTTCGGCTTGCGCGCAACATCTTTTCTTCCCGATTTATTTGGTTTATTCTGCTGAAAATAGTTTAATTCATGATAGGAAGCAGAGCGACAAGAATGGGCCAAGATAGAGGCTGAGGTGGAGGCCGCGCGACAAGCAAAATTAGTTCAACTCAACAGTGAACTGGCGGTGAGTATACTACTTTTACTATTCCTGTTGTGAAAAACGAAAAATAAACATTTCATTTGGAGATTTGCAGCAAACACAAGAGTGCAGAATTTTATACTATCACTGCAGCAACAATATCTTATCACACTGCGGCAGCCGCAGAACGAATACAACACCCGAGTTTGCTATTCTTGTTGCGAAAAAGATAATGCAATACACATTTGACTTTGAGGCTCTGCCGCAAACAAAAATCACCGAGACATCTGCCCCAGAAAACACATCAGAAGAGCTAGCAACCACTCCTTTATTTAGAAATCGACTCGGAGCGTTTATTTCTAAATGAATTATAAAATATATCAGGACCAAAAACAAAATGATCAGAAAGAAAAGGTTTGGATGGCCTCTGAAGAAGAGAAGATTAGGTGCGAATACTCAATCATTATTTATAATCATGAATATACCATTCAAGATTTTATCTGAAAAATGACGAGCCATTTGTCTTTTTATAAATAAATTGAATATTTTATAGAAGAGAGTTGGAAGAGAGGGCTGCAATCGAAAAGAAGCGTAAAATCGAATTGACAAAGGCCAGAATCCGCAAGGAAGTTGCAAATGCTTACGAGAAGGTATTTATATCATTATAATTTATCATCACCTTTTTGGTAGTTAATTGGTGCACTACAACGATATATTATTATTTATTATCACATTTTCGCCAGAAATTCATCTTAATTGGTGCACTACAACGAGAAGAATCAGGGAAAATTCGGATAGGACATGACATCTGTCATATCATCTGACACTTTGTGACAGGTCAAGAAGGGAGATCTTGAAGCGATGGAGCAGGAGGAGGCCTCCGATGATGAGCCACAGGGAGCGTTGGAGTCCCGCCTTGACTCAGCCGCAACATCAAGTGCCGGTGTTCAGAGCTCCAGGCCTAAGGTGTGTGATTTTCCAGTGATTTTGACACATGAAATACACTCCAGATGACATCTACAACTAAATTTAACCAATTTGGATTTTTATTTAAGGAAAACACAAAGTCTACCACTGTGGTAGACTCAAGAGTTTCTGATCATTTTTTTAATAATTTCAGAGATTCTCCAGATAAATCATTCTATTTTGACAAAATCCAGTCCAAACTGTCAAGGAGAGCCTCTGTCACTGCAAAGGAGATTCTAGATATCATTAGCACTCTTCCTCCAACAACAGCTCTCTCGGCAAGAAGGCCCACCACTGGAAGGTTTGTACAACATTTGTCAAATTTTATTTCTGAATCATGTTTTGTTTTCATCGCTCTCTCAAAGCGGTGTTTTTGTTTGCGGTAAGCTCAGTCAATTGAGACAGCAGTGCGCCTCCATCATTCTGTGCGGTCATCTCCATGTCAAGGCAAGAATAACAACCACGAAATGTTGCTGAACTGCTGTTTTGTGAAGATCCTTTCGGTTTGCGGCTTGTGCCGCAAGCGTGAAACACTTTGCAAATTTAAAAGAAATTCATTCGGACCGATTCGATGCTCTCATCTCATATGCATCATCTAACTTTTTCTGATGATCTGCAGCCTCGGAATTCCGGAAACAACGAGGATGCTTTCCAGCAGAAAGGCCTCACGCACCGCCTCCTCCATCTCCCAGCTCATGCCGAGCATGACCTCACGTGATGACGTCATCGACGGTCCATCATCACAGATTCACTCCAGAACGGCAAGCCGGAAGGGGTCGAGACCGGCGTCTACAATGTCACCAACGTTACCAGATGACGAGACATCGGACATGCCACAAGCCACAGATGAGGACCAGATGCGAGGTGGTGACATTGTCAAAGTATATCCCATCCTTTCAGCTTTGTCACAGCAAGTATATCGTTTATTTGCGGCAAAGCCAGATTGTCACTCTTTGAGGAAACTTGAAATAAGCTATAAGAAGCAGAGGAAATGGTTGTCAAAAATCGGGCATAGTTCTTTCGCTTTCGGGATAGAAGATTCCTTTTATCGGGGTGTTTCACGTTCCGCAGTAGATTGTCAACACGAAGAAATCACAAACAAAGACAGGCATAACGATTATGGTCTTTGTAAATGACAAAAGCATGGCCATGAGACTTGAGGGAAATAGAAATACACCAAAAACACAATAATATAATGCCCATCTTTGATACAAAAACACAAAAACAAAACAAACTTTATACAATAGAGCTGAGAGTATTTAGTTGCTACTCCACATACACAAAGAACCAATCGATCTACAACTTCGTTGCCGCCGCAACTGGTCATTACGAAAGAGGTGCAAACATTTTTTGTTCGAAATTTAAATCTTGCAGGTTCCGTTCATGGACTCGTTCAAATCTGCAGATCAGAGTCGCAGATCTAGCCGTGTGACATCTGCCAGATCTAACACATCTGTCAGGAGCAACCGATCGAATAAGAGTGACAGATCTGATAGATCTCACAGATCCAATCTGTCAAGGATCTCCAATCCGCATGCTGTCGTATCAGATGAAGAATCCTCTGAGAGTGATTCGAGGTATATTTCAATAATTTTAATTATTATTATAAATAATAAAAATTATTATCTGTTTCACGTTCTGTCTTACTACAACGAGCCAATTTTTTACAGTGAGGATACCGCGGATGAGACCGTTGTAGAGGAGCCAGATTCTGGGAACAATGATGTCAACCCACTCCGAGCGTCTACAACCAGCCTGGGGTCAAAGAGGTCCGAAAGATCAGTACACTCCGCCAAGTCTTCGGCGTCACATCGCTCGCAAATGTCGACACATTCGCACAAGTCCTCGAGGTCTCAAATGTCGACACATTCCGTCGGCTCTCGCAAATCGCAGTTATCGCAGAAATCAGCAGTATCAAGGTCTTCTGTCCTGTCACGGCTGAGCCAGAGGTCCAAGACGGCGTGAGAGGATTTAAATTTTGAATCTTTTCATAACGGTTTTTGGCGCGAATTTATATGATGCAGAAGAACAAAAGAAGAGGGAGTGTCAGAAGTCGAAGAGCCTGTACAGATGGACGAAGACCGTGTCGACATTTCGGATGAGGTGACATTTCCGTGAAATTTCCGTGAGATTTCGTATTGATTGATGAAGGACGCGAACCCGAGGCCTCTGACTCAACAAGCTGTCCGCTTTGCAGAGCAATTAGAAGAAGGTCCAAGCAACGCATTAGAGAGTGAGTAGACATGTGTCAATATTTCTTCTGGATTGCGGCTTCCCAACAACATTTGGGTTGCAGAATCTTCTCTTGACCATTTTTTGGTACTTTAAAGAATAAGAATATCCAAAAGTTGTTTGATTCGTGCGAAACCTGTAATAAGATCCCAAATGATTATCAATAATTGGACGATGAATAATATTAACAGGAGAAGATCAAGAAAACGACGAGCGAAATTCACAAATAAGTAGACATAGTTTGGCAGCCAGTATCCGCCCCGCCAGCAGACAGAGCATCCTGAAAAATTCTAGACAGAATTCCAGGCAGAGTTTGAGACTCTCAGACGAGACCCAGCCTCAGAATGATGACAGGGAGGGTGAGAATGTCCAAGAAAGTTCATCGGTGAGTATTCTACATCGTTGTAGACGGAATATTTCCGAAAAAAGGAATGGGAAGATTGATTTTTCCAGGATGATGACGTGGATACCGATTCCGATTTGACCAATGCATCCGATTCCGGCGATGAAGCAGATCCAGCACGTGAAGACGAGATCAGAAGAGCTCTTGTCTCCTCTTTACTGCAGAATGCCGGTTTGTAGATTCAAATGTGTCGTGGAGTCTCGCGGTATTCCAGTCATGACGTGGAGTTGTTGCACCTCTCGGCAATTTGAAAAGTTGACAGACGAAAGTGCAGCGAGAATTCATTGATATTTCGCCATTTCATTCGCTACAATCGTCTAAAACAAACAGTCATGAAGAAAGAATGCCAAAAATCCAAAACACATTTCATTGCACTTGATCCTCTCAAATCATATAAAAATCTCCACAAAACCACACGATATTATTTTCGTTTTTATACCAATTTTCTTGACTTGAATTTTAGATGACGAGATGCTAGAAGAGATGGAGGCACTTGCTGATGAAGAAAGGGAGATTAGAGAGGCTCTTAGAGACCAACAAAGAGGCAGAGAAGAGATTGAAGCTGTGAGGTTTTAGGGTTTTAGGGTTTTAGGGTTGTGCTGCAATATTTTATTTCAAATCAAAGACTTCTATAAATCAAGATTTTTATAGTCAAAGAAGATAATTGATGTTAATATACACATTCCTTCTTCTTGAAATGAAATTTTACAGTTGAACGCCGCGCTCGTTGCTCGGGAGGTCGCCGTAGAAGCCTTAGACCGCAGGATCCAAGCGCGTGACGTCACCGTTGTAGACGAAGAGAAATTACTTCAAGTCGAACAGAAAGTTCAAAAGAGAAAGAAGCAAAGACGGGCGGAAAGAGATGCCAGAGTTGTGCGCGAAAGGCTCGAGGCCGACCGACGGGAGAAAGCGAGGTATTTTCTTCGAAATTTCAGAATGATTTGAGATTTTTTTAAAAATTTTATTTATCCATTTCTTTTTTTTTCAAGATTTTTTATCCATTTCGTTTTTTTTGGGGTTTTTTCTGGCTTTTCGTGAATCTCAAAAAAATCTAAGTAATTTTCGAAATTTCAAAATAATTCGAGATTTTTTAAAAAAAATTATTTATCTATTGTATTTTTCAAAGGTTTTTCTCGCTTTTCGTGAATCTCAAAAAAATCTGAATAATTAAAATAATATTTTATATAAAAATATTTTATAATCCTAAATCTACAACAGGCTTGAAAAAGAGCGAGCGGCTGCAGAAGTTTTGGAACAAGAACGAATCGTCGAAGAAATTTTACGCCGAAAAAAACTTGAAAAAAAAGAAAGGAAGAGATTCGAAAAGAAGAAGACCAAGGTGAAATTTCCACGAAATTTCCAAGTGACGTCATCGGTCTGACACGTGACAGCCTCCCAGGATTGATTCACGGGACACGAAGCGAGTCACTTTTGCTGACTTTGATGAAGATTTGAGGAGAAAGAAACAATCCAAGTCTGCCACAATATTGGAAGCACCACAGCGAACTTCTTCGCGGCAGGGCGACAGAGACGGTGAGTCCTTACAATTTTTCTGACCGGGTTGAATCTTTTCCGTCGGATAGAGATTTTTCCGATGGGTTTATTCTTTCGGTCGGGTGAATTGAAATTTTCGGCCACAAAATACAACTTTGTGATATTTATTCGGATTAAAATTTCGAAACACTCGTATCTTATTGACGATCATTTAGATTTGACAGACAAATACGTAGTGAGACAAACGAGCAGCAGCACCACAAAGACATCCAATTACGATTCCGAATCCGATTCTTCAGAAGGTAAGATTCATGTTACGGAAAGTGTTTTTGAGATGCGTCCTTGTATTCTTTTTGTATTTCGGGGATTATAATGATTCAAAGGATATATTCGTTTTTGCGTTTTGACTGTTGCTTTGCAATAAACTCCAAAATATCTATATAAGATGGCTGAAATTCCGCTGAAAATCCATCGACTACATTTTTCCCTTTCAAAAAGACATCATAGCGAGACATCTCATAATCTCAACAGAAGAGGACGATCCAACAAAGCGTAACATCAACGCTCACTCCAAGAGATCCCACTCCAACTCGCAGAAGTTTGCAAACTCCGTCTATCTACAACCATTGGCCTTCACTTCTACTCCAAAAACACAAGTCAAAGCGGCAGAGGAAGATGTAAAACATCTGGACTATGAAGAGGACATTAGAAATATGAGAGGCGATAGTAATGTGATAGAGGTGGGGTTTTTTGTTTTGAATTTTTATTCGCGGTTTGGTCACGAGAAATGCACGGTACGCAACCGTGAAATGAACGGCCTGATAGTTGAAAGATTTTTAGAAAAAAATTTGATTTCATCGTAAAATATTAATTTGAACTCAATTGGGATTTTTAAATTTTATTATCATTTTATTTACGGTTCGCTCACAAAAAATTCGCGGTAACAACCGTGAAATAAATGTGGCTGTTAAAGTTTAAACATATATCCATATCAATTACAAATACGAATGTAGGAAGTTGAGCTCCGACGAAAGCGAAGAGCAGTTCAAGAGAAGAAAAGGCAGCAGGAGAGGTAAACCAATTCTGAATCTACAATTCGAGACGAACACTTGAGAACATTATAAATCTACGATAGGGCACTCGATGCAGAGGAACAGTCCAGGAGAATTAAGGCCGAGCTCGCTGCCAAAATAAAACAGCGAAGGCATGACAATAGAAATACAAAGCAGGACGATGAAGCCAAAGCAAAGAAGAGAAGAGAAGAGCAGTATGAAGAAAGGCAAAGAGAGGTGATTCACGAATCGTAGGATCGCGTTTTATGTGCGGCAGAGCCGTGACAAAGAAATAGAGTTATATTCATATGAATGATCTGTCTACTGAGAATCTTTTCAACGGTAATTTGTGATTTGTTTTGAAAAAAAATTAATTCAAAAAGTCAAAAGAATTACTGACCGTTGTAGACTGTGATGAAAATGGTCATGAAGAAGCGAGAAATTCAAGCAGCAAAAGACAGACAGGCTGAATTGAAGCGCAAGCAGACTCAGATATTCGAGAATCAGGTGACTACTTTTGATCTCATCAAGAAATTTTGTTTGCTATCTGTCATATTTATACTCATTTAATCGGTTTTTTATTCTTTCGTGATGTTTTTCTACTGAAAAATCGTGAAATAAAATATTATCAATATATATTATATATTATTTCTAAGAAATATCACATTGTAATAATATATATTATATTGTATATATTATATTACATATATTATATATTATTACATTAGTACTAATATATATAATATATATATATAGTATTTCAAACTGAAAAATGTAGGTATTCAACGAATTAATCGCAAAAGAGAAGGAGGAGCAGATTGCCCGAGAGAGGGAGCATATTAGAAGCGTATTGATTGAAAGGAATATGAGAGCAGCAGAGGAAAGGGCGGCAGAGAAGAGGGTCGCCGAACAGAAGATCGCAGAGATTCAGGTGAACGATGTTTTTTTTGATTATTCAATTAGAGTGGTCTAAAATCTATATGAAACTTTGTCAAGCAAAACTGCCATTTCCAACCTCTTTAATAATAATAAGATATTTAAAAATTACAAATAAAACAAACCTCAATAAAAATAGGCGAAAAAAGCTCGAGAACTGGAGAGGCGCAGACAAGATGCAGAGAACCGAAAGATAGAATCCATCAAACAGAAGGAAGAGAAGCTAAAGATCGCCACACAAGCCAGAGTGAAAGCTTCCACGGACGAAGAAGTCCACAAGAAGGAGGAAGTCCTCGCAAAGTAGGCGAAATTTCGTGGAGATCTGAGAGTGGTCCGAGTTTTCTGACTGAAAACTACTGCAGGGAGGAGGAAGCTGCCTCACTACAACGAGAACAGATGTTACTTCGCTTAAGAGAAAGGACCGACAGGATTACCAAGAAAAAGGACGAAGAGAAACGACTGGTAATTCTTATCATTTATTTCATATATCCTGATTTTTCGATATTATTTGACGTTTACATCGTTGTAGATACAGGAAGCAAAGGAGGCGCGAGATAGAGAGAGGCAAGGAAGAGTGCAGAAGCAAAGAGAAGAAGATGAGGCAAAACGGGCAGAATCTGAGGCCAAAAAGAGGAGGAGGTCGGTACAACATCTAGACATCTCGTTCTGACCGAAATTTCGTTGAAAACTCTGTGAAATCTCCGTGTTTATCGAACACAAGAGTCGTACAAAGTGTGTTTCTGTCTTGCGGATTCACTGTGAACCGGTGATTTTTGTGTATTTTTTATTACTTGTAAATCTGTAAAGCACAAAAGACACTTGAACACAGTTGCATAAAGTACCTCTTTGTAGTGAAGAACCGCCATCGAATAATAGATTTCAATGATATCTATGTTGAATATATACAGAGAAGAGCATGCAGAGTCAGAGAAGAGGATGAAGGACGCAGAGAGGGAGATGCGGGAGCGTGCCCGTGTAGACAAAGTGAGGACCTCACGATATCATGACACTTTGTCATGACGTCACGATCTGACGGTCTACAACAGGAACTACAACGCATGGAGATTGAAAGACAATTGCAACTGTTGCTTGCAGCTGAAGTAGAGGCTAAATTGCAGAGGCAAAGACAGGAGGTTGAAGAACTGGAGCGCATTCGCAAAAAGGAGAAAGAGACCTTGCAGCAACTACAACAGCAGGTAATGTCGCCGAAATTTCCTGGAATATCTTAAATTTACGCGAAATTTACGCGAAATTTCTGATGTTGTAGAGGGAAGCAGAAACCGAGCCACTGGATGAAAAAGCTGAAAAAGACAAAGCAGAGATCGCAGAAGCGAATCGCATCATCAAGTGAGATATCCCAACCATCTACAATTCCGTTTACAACGAGACAGAGCCAAGCAAGACAGAGAAGCGCGCCGCGAATTCTTGAGAAAAGAGACGGAGAGAAAGGTGAGAGAGCAATACGAAGCACAACAAAAACAACTTCGCGAAGAGGCACAAGCCCGAATCGACAGAGAGGACAACATTAGAAAGCGGCTCAATCATTTGGACTTTGAGATCAACAGAATGGTGGGTTTCATTCGGATGCGAATGGAGATTTCAGAGATTTTTCGTTGAAATTTCGTTGAAATTTCGAAGGAATCCGAGAGGATATCGAGGCAGATCGCAAAGAAACGAGCCACAAGGGAAGCAAAGCAAGCAGAAAGAAGACGCGAGATGCGTACATTCTACAGGTAATTCCCCGTCTACAACGCGCAACTAAGAAACGTCGACATCTACAATGCTGATCTGTACAGTGAGCCGTCGACAGCCAGAAACTCCGTAGAGGGTACGCCGAGAAGCGTAAACAATGATTTTGCAGACAAATCACAAATCCAGACAGCAGCAGCCACTCCAGTGTAAGAAAAATATTTTTATGTGAAAAAGAGGTGCTGGTGTTTTATTTTATAATTAAAAATGAAATATAATTTGACATCATTCAATCTACAACGTTCTTCAAGAATACCAAAATAGTATATAATTTTAATCAAGAGCTGAGGAATTACAGAGCTGTAGATACGAAAAGTGAACCGAATTTTTCTGAAGTTGCAACCGAGTCTGGAGAAATTACGGTGAATTTTCCGATCATTTATCAGTCTGTGAATTAAAGAATTCGACAGAACAGACCACCCGCTTACGGTGACGTGAATGTCGACGAATACGAGCGTAGCGTTCCAAACACTGCGCCACATAGATTAGAGTCTAAGAGGGAGTTGCCGCCGATTGACCAGAGTACTGCTTTATTCGCCAGGTTCTGCAATTAAATAATTGCTGTTGTATCTTGTCGAAAAAACAGAAGAAAGTGTTTTGCGACGATGTCGCAGATTGAAGAAACTCGCCTGCGACAATGTCGCAGATTTAAGAGACTGGCCTGCGACAATGTCGCAGATTCAAGTGGCAAAGCCGTCTTGCTTCCAAAAATAGAACAAGAAACACTGCGTCTGTAATCTGATCGAATTTTCACTGAAATTTCCAGGACAAGAAAGTTGGAGATACGTACCGGGCGCAGCACCAGCTTCCCAGGTGTTTCCACGCGTATGCAATTGAACAGGCTTTTACAACGACAAGATGAGCAATATCCAGAACCCAAGAGAAACGCGGCACACTTGGCACCTCTAAATGTCAACACGGTCACCTCGAGGCAGGCGGCCGCCGAGGCAGCATTCTTAGAGGCTGTGTCGACAAGGTGAGGAATCTGGCCAACCTTATCATTTGATTTACAGCGAAGATGTAACTTTTGTCGACATTATAATGACCGCTTGCAGCCCCGCCGAGCGCACAGAGAGCGACGTCGACATTTTGTACGGCATAATCAAGCAACTCAACGCGTTCTTAGAATTCGACTCGGAGTTTAAACTCCGAGAGATCTGCAAAGTCTTAAAGTGTACAGAATATCCCCCCAATTCATACGGTATGACGTCATGAGGCAAGCCACGACATAACCTGAGATGTCTCAGTTGTACATGCGGGTAGCATGATGCAGGGTTGGTACGTCGTCTACAAAGGTGTAGTCTTATTGTCATTTCCTCACGAAGAAGGCACATCAAATTTAAACAACATCAAGACCGACCAGGTATATAGAAATTTATTGTAAAAAATGTTAGAGCGTCAGGATTATCATTGAAATGTTTCTTCTGTCATGTGTTGTGAGAGAAATGCGCAGTGAATAGCTTGGATTGTGGCTTCGCCACGACAGCACACTTTGTTTTATTGACAAATGTAATAAGACGCACCGCAATCTGATTGTGATTGTTTTGTTTGGGGTTTGTGTGCTTCGACAATGATCTTTTGATAAAAATAGATGTATTACACTATAAAAATCGGAGATTCTTTCGGACAGCACGCTCTGCGCACCCGAACAGGTGACGTCATCCGTTTTGAAATTTCAATGACATTTATTAGGGTCTCCCACAACAGTTTGGACCACAGAGCACTCCAAGATTATCTACATAGAGGTAAGATATCATGCTTTGTCGTCCGAAAGTCATCATGAGATGTTGGATCATCTTCAATACAGAGTTGCAGATCGTATATATACGTAATTACCCACTGACTACAACCAGGCAAGTGATTATGACCGCCTGATGAGGACCAATCACACAAGGATCTCCGACGAATTCTTCCAAGTGTTTAGAAGCCACCAGCTCTTCAGTGCGGTACCAGAGTCTGGGCTCCGTTATCTCTGCGACAGTATCCATTACAGGAAATTTTCCGCCAAAGTGAATCTTCTTTTGTTGAACCATAATTGAAATCATACAGGAACAAATTATAAAAACTGGCATAGAGCCAGACGAGATCTTTATTGTTAAACGAGGAGAATGCCGGGCGTCCAAGCAAATTCGAATCGGGGAGAAACAATTGTGGGTCAAGGTGACGTCACATAAACCCCGAAATTTCGTTGACATTTCGTCAGGTCTTCCCGATCCAAAAAGAGTCTATTTTTGGAGAGACTGCATTCCTGGAACAACGTGACCGTTCTATTTCTGTCACCGTTACGACCCCAGAGGCGGAGATGTACGCCTTGTCTACAATTGAGTTCCTCAACTACATATCCCTCGCAGAATTAAGAGGTCTGCGACAGCTCATCTCCGACAAGTGAGTCTCGTTGTAGATGCTCGAAACTAAAGGACCTCAGATATCCTTGCAACGCGGACTTGTTGAATGTCTATTTGGAAAAGCAAGAGCAGGAGAGATGGAATAAATACAAAGAGAAGCTTATGAAGAATCTGAGGATGGACTCGATCATGCAGAAATCAAAGATTAGATTTCATGGCGAGGTGAAGTTATTGAGATGTTTATTTGCTGTAAACCACGAGAACACCAACCCAAAATTTGGATCTCTTCCTCAATGACAAGACTCTGTGATCATCATCATCATTGTATGCTTTTTTGTGCAAAGTAGAAAGAGATTATAATACATAAATGAATAGATGAATATTAAATTATAACAGATTCCAATCAGGGACGTCCCGATGAATGTTGACCCAAAAATACTGGCCAAAAGAATGCATTTTTAATATTGCACTGTCAAATAAAAACGATATTTTTCAGGGGTATATCACTCTGTCAGATGGATCTGGAATGACTATATTTGAACAAGATAAAGCTATTTTGCAGCTTCAATAAAATTGTGTATCTGATTATTATTTATAAAGTGACCACCTCTGTCGAGCTGGGCGGGACTGCCAGCCCCTGTTAAAAAATTTTTTTCCGGAAACTACCCGTCATCGGACAAGCGGGACGACCAGAACCCCTGCTGAGCTGGGCGGGGCCAGTCGGTCCGCCCCTCTTGTTTTGTGGTCACATTCTGGTCAAAAATAGCTGATTTATGACCATAAATTGTCTAAACCAAGCAAGTTTGACCAAATTGCTACTGCTACAACGTGATATAAATTATTCATTTCACAATATTCATAATCTCGTGTTGAAAGAATAACACACGAACATGTTTCGTTCTGATGTTTTTTGAAGACAGTGAATGGTATAATAGGTGATTTGTTCTGGGTCGTGTGTGTGTGGGGAGAACCTCATCATGTGACAATGGTGATTGACCTGAGAGTGAATCATTGTCAAAAATAATCTTGATTATTTCGCTTACAAAAAACCCATTGGAGTTGTATGGAATTATGTCTGGTTGTGAGTCAAAATTGTCAAAGCCAATAAAATCATGCCCTCCAACCTTTACACTTCTCTTTCCACGTGATTTCTGGCAGCATCAGAGTTTATTTGGCTGTACTTTGTTGTTGATTTGTGGCAGAACAACATTTCTATGCTATTTGTGCACATTGTTGTGGTTTGCAGAAAAGCCAGAACAAAACTCACTGTGCTCAAACACAATTCTCAGAGCTGTTTGTTTTCTGTACAGCAGCTCCAGCTGAAACATAATATAATAATACAAACAATTGATGCTGCACAAAAAATCTCTG
>MZNV01000772.1:0-17737 GCA_002081555.1 Protostelium mycophagum | reverse complement strand
CCATGAGGTCTATGCTCATAACAGATTTGGTATTTACATACCAAAGACAGACATCTACAAGAGCTACATAGACTGGTACGGTCCTAGGAAGACGACAGGAAATTGGTCAGTCGACAACATCAATACTATGGTCATATCCCAAGATCCACTGTTCAATATGGCTTTAGACATACAAACAGAAATTGTGTTCTATCTTAGTCAACTCTCTATATCTCCTGAGAGGAGACCGATGGCTGCTCCAGTGGATCAGTGCAATATCTGCTTTTAAGACTATCGCGAGGAGAGTTCTTAACTCATTCAAGCTGTCAGCAGTATATTGGCCGTTGACTGTATACATGGTTATGGTAAATTTTTATCTATAACATCACAATTGATTTCAACAGTTGTGGGTCTGATATTACTATAGATGGTGACACTGTGCTGTATGTGGGCCCTGTAGCTTATAAAAGATCTTCTATTCAACCCAAATTAGTTGGTCCAACTATCTTGAAATGAAATGTTTCCTGTGCTTACAAAATTTTTGAAATTAGATTACAACAACCAAAGCTGCAGAAGTTCAATCAAATTTCAATTTAATGGTGTTTAGATGGAATAAGTTTTGTTCCTTTATGAAACAAATATTCACTAAGAAGGACAGCAAGAAGACATTGTGCAGTCTTGATCCTTTCAAGAATATGTTCCCAAAAATAATAAAAATGAAACAATTTGGATTCTTAAATCCACAATTTCCTTGGATGAACCAGAAGATATTTGTCTGAGTTGAATTTTTTGGCTCTTACTGTTTCTACTGTCTTGAGAGGAATCAAGTCATACTGTATTTCCTGTCTGCCTCTTTGTATGGTGTACAAATCAATTGTACAAGACTATTCTACCTGACTAACATTCAAACAAAATGTTGACACCAAAACTGATGTGAAGGTTTCCCAGCAGAAATCCGGTATTAACCGTAAAATGTTACGATCTAACATGACACCACCGGTGGCATCTCCGGAATGGAAGCTTCGAGACCGAATTCTTGCGACCATTGCAAAAACCAACCAGGCATTCCAAAATAGTATCGAAAGACACCATGCAGACCTCTGGTTCTTGCGGCCATTCCCGCCTCTTAGTGATGGCTTTCTTCTGCCTGCTGGGTGGTGAGTTTTTTGTCGTCTTCGAGCTGATGCATGACAGTAAAGCTCTCATGTGCCCTCGAGAGCCCTCATTGGAAGGCCGAAGCTCTCATCTTCGAGCCTGGAAAATTCTCCAAAGACAACTTCCAAATGTTGTGGTCTCTGAATGGCAGTGACATCACAGTCACCATGTCAGCCCCCACAAAAGGATGGGTAAATGATTTAAAGTTGCGGCCTGATATGCTCACGCGATTTCAGGTGGGCATCGGACTCAACAATAAAGGTGCCATGAATGGTGCTGATATGATTGTGGGATGGATCAGCGACAATAATCAAACTGTGGTGGTGGACTCCTTCGCCAGCGGCCACATGTTACCGACCCCTGATACACAACAAGGAGGCAATAATGACATCACCGTCCTCTCTGGTGCAAGAGTCAACGGTGTCACCACCATAAAGTTCACCAGAAAGATGAACACAGGAGACAAATACGACTACGCCATCACCAACAACAAACTATACCTTCTATATGGGTACGGATCCAAGGCTGGTCCGGTGAGCTAATGCATCAAAGACGGTGATGATCTGATGTTTATAGAGCTACAATGCACACTCTGTCAAAGGTACTCAACAGATAAACTTCGTCTCAGGCGCTATGTTCTAAAGCCGTTGATATAAATAAACTATTTCCATACACCTCTTAATGCGATTCCTCATGATGACAGAAACCGAATCACAAAGGGTTTTATTGTTCATTCCAAGTACTGATCATCGGCGTGTCCTCCATGATCGCGTCTAAAATGTCATTGTTCTCTATATCGGGTAGCTCTATCGCAGAGTTGAAAAGTTCCAGTGTGCCTGGTGAGATGGTCCCACCATATGTGTCCTCCTGTGAAATATCAACCAAGTGAATATAGACATTAAATATTTATTTATTTCAATATTTATTTCAATATTTATTTCAATATTTATTTCAATATTTATTTATCTAAATATGAAAAATAAAATATAAATCCTGAAAAATCACGTCATATTTTTCTGGTGAATACTGTGGGGATAATGCGTTCACTTGAAGCGGTGAGGTCATCAAGACGTCAGAGATGACTGTACGTCATCAGGATTGTCATGATGACATCATGTCAAATATGTCAAATGTCATACGTGGTGTCGATGTGTGGTGAATTGACAGGTCGGAGTCGTTCGGGTGCGTGATGTGAAATTTTGTGTTACTATTGGATACGTCTAATGCGTTGGGGGGGGAGGTGGGTTTGGGCGGCATGATGGATAATATCTATTTTTAGAATGAGCCTCATTCTACAACGAATAATCGTGTAACCAACACGATTCCTTTTCCATTTATTTTTCCAAATTAAAGATTTTTCCATTTGTTTTTTCAAATTAAAAAAATGTTTTTTCACAACACGATGACCACATATTAGAATACTTGCCTCTTTAGGTGGACCGATAGACTTCTGTACACCTTCTCTTTCACTGTCTTCTTCCCCTTTGGAGAGTGTGATGAAGACCAAATCGGAAACCGGCTGCCCGTTGGAAAAAAATATGGAATGGCTGTCTTTTGTGGCGAAAGCGTGTCCTTGGCGGGTGACCCAGACCTGAAGAGGGTCAGAAATTTCTGAAGAAATTTCATCTGGATTCCGGGAAATTCCGAGGAGATCTCGTTCCGGAAACTCCAGGGAGATTTCATAGAGATTTCGGGGAAATTCAGACCTGTTCGAAGGAGACGGAAGGGTTGCGTTGGTCTCTGCTTCTTAATATGGTCATTGTTCTGTCAATATAATCTGGGTGTATAAAATGATGCCACGGTTTTCCCAAGACTTCTTCCTGAAATTTCTAAGAATTTTTTCTAGAAACTTCCGCGGAAATTCGTCTTACCAGAGTGTAGCCCATCATGTGACAGAAGATGTCATCAGCGGTCAGAATGTAAGCAGGATGTGTTCTTAGATCAAATACCACCATCCCTTTCCCTGACAATTTCATTCATATGAATCCATTTCATTTATTTGAAAATTCTCATCCGAATGTGAAAAGTCCTATTCGAATAAAACTCACCTTGGGAACCCAATATAAACGGTGTGCTGGACACCTTCGACTTTACAGATTCTATGGTGCTGTTCAATTTCATATTCTGAATTCGTAAAGCCAACATCTCATCATTTGTTCTGTTGACTTCGTCTCTCAACTACAACACTTAAAAAGTCTTCATCTACAACGAGCACCTTTTTCATCTCCGAGATGAGGTAGGCGTTAATGCCCTCTTGGCTTGAATTGACTTTTGGACTCGGTAGTCCCTTCAGGTTGTTTCTCGACCTTTCTATACTTGGTGATTTTTGCATGCCGTTGGCGTTGTTACCAGGTGGAGCAGGTGTCGCGGGTGTCTCCTCCACCACTTCTTCCTTGAGTTCTAAATCGATGGGTTCTGGAGGCGTCAGGAAGATGAAGTAAATGAAAAATCCACGTTGCAAAAATTAAAAAAATGATTTTGAAAAACCATGCAAGAATGAATTTTGTACGCACAGAAAGTCTAAAAGAACTTGTTGCGCTCATTGATGCTCATGCAATCTTGATCACTATCACAAATGTACGAGAAGAATCCTTTTCTGCGACAAGACGAAGAGATCATTTTGGCAGCATTATTGTGGGGTGAATAAACGAGAAGAAGACCACGCTATTTGATTCCCATTTACGACAGTTTGAAGGGCCCGGACGGGTTTCCTCCGTCAAAGGTTGTACACTGCGGCAGAACCGCGTAGAGTCATTCTTTTCTTCTTCCTAAAATTTTCTAGGAATTGCAGCCAAAAATTAATGTGAAAAAAATATGTACAAAAACAGAAAAAATCTACCTGTCTTGATGGCTCTGTTCTGCAGTTGTAATAACTCTTTTGGCATTTCTAGCCGAAAAGCATTATTATTTGGATTTTGTGGTGGGCTTGTTGTGGCGGCTTGTGTCGGTGATGAGATGATGATCGGCTGTGCTGCACTATTTGTTAGCTTTGGTGGAGTCAGAGTGGCTGGTGTGATGGTTGTATTTGGGATGATCGTTGGCTTAGCCCCTGGGCTCTTGGTGGTAGGATTATTTGGAGTCGCTGGAGCTGATGCCGCTTTCTTAACGGCAGGTGTAGTTGTATTTGGCATGGCAGTGTTCAAAACTATACTTATGAGAATGGATCGAAGGGTAGAGACCGACCGATTGGCTTTGGTGGAGGAAAGATTCTGGAGTTCTCGGGCTGTATGGGCACTGTCATCGCGACATCTTTCACTTTCGGTTTTCTTCCGCGATTGCTCTGGTTTGATCAGATCAATTTTAATGGTTGATCCCTTCGAATCAGTGATCAAGCTTACTTTCGGTTTAATAGGTGCCACATCTGCTTTTGGAGGTTCTTGAGTGACGGAGATTCCTCCTGTCCCACCAAGCCCAAAACACATATGTGGATTACCTCTTCTCACACAGGCCGAACAGGGCACATTGAGATCGCATATTGTTTTTTCTCTCTAGATCACGGTCAGATGAAAGGTGTATTGTCTTTGGTGTATTGATTGATACATACCGCACAGAGATAGCATGGTGTCTCCATGATCTTTCTTTTCTTCGTGTCACTCATATTTATATTCCAAGAGAAGTGGCCGTATGTGACGTTGTTCAAAGATCTTTCATCTTTCATCCAAACAAATTACGATTGTAGATTGTCGAATTTTTGAGAAGGTCTCCAGACATTTTTCCTTTCGAAATATCCTTTCTATCAAAAAGGCTCCAAAGACGAGAGCAGTTGGTTGCATTATTCCTACAATTACCGTTGATGAACACGTTTACTACCGAGATCTTTAACGTGGTGCGAGAAATCTGACCAAAAACTCTGAGTCAATACTTCGGTTGGATGCCTTCATTGCCTAGGCGCTCATGATGAACCTGTCTCCTTAAATAGCCAAAGAAAGCATATTATAATCATAGTACACATCGAGCCTGGAGGTGGATCTGCTGAACCCCTGATCCCCAGATTTTGGTGAAATTCCTCAATATGCGTAACAGACACTGCGACTTGACGTGGTGAAGAAATCTGATTGAATGTGACACCTGATCACAGACAACACGTAGGGACGATGTACAGATTATTTATTGCCTACTTGTGGCCTCCATTAGTCAAGCTTCACAGAGACTTTTAAAGACCTGACCTCTTCATCATTCAACACTCGGCCGACGGTGCTACACCTCGTGAAACACCGATGTTTTGAATAGGTTTTGTCGACAATTCAGTTTGGCAACCAAAATGAGGGATGTCATTGTACGAAAAATCTGCCGTCATTGACAGTTTCGACAATTTACAACCCACTTTGTCAAGCCGAGAAGTCAGAAGATTCACAACAATGAAGAGGATAGGTCTGACAAAGTTAAGTGGACAATGGGAGTTGGTGAGGAGTCATCTTGTTGATTCCATATTGACAAATATCAGCACAATTCAAATGGATCTGTGAAGACAACTGCCTACACCAGATCATTCGATGCCCCTGCTGATTGGGCCAACCACAAAATCATTCTGTGGATGGAGGGAGTAGATACCGTCGCAGACATTTCGATAAATGGAGAGAAGGTGAACTGCTTCTTTTTTTATCTTTTCTTAGACTAATATTGCAGGTCCAATCTGTTGACAACATGTTCAGGAGGTAATTACGACAGCCTCAAACGAGAAGCTCATTATCGACAGGTACCAAGTAGACATTGGCAAGGTGATCAAGTTGGGCCAGAAGAACACAATCGAGTTCGCCTTCACCTCTGCATCCACTTATGCCGACGCCAAAGAACGTGAATCCCCATACCCTGTCATCTCTATGGACGGGTTCATGCCACAAGTCCATGGAGTCTACAACAGAAACTTCATCAGAAAAGAACAGAGCTCATTTGGTTGGGACTGGGGACCAGCTTTCATCCCACAGGTGCACTTATAGACGTGATCATGAAAATAACAACTCAGGGTATCTACAAGCCCGTTGGGATCAGTGTGGTAAGACATGCCAAGATCGATTACGTAACCCCATCCATCTACCGCCTCTCAAAGGAACAGAACACCTGGGTCCTCAACGTGAGTGAAATTTCCGTGAAATTTCCGACAAATTGATGACGTGGACAGGTGACCGTCCTTGTTGACTCTAATGTACAAGACACATTAGTTATGTCTGTGCAGAATGAAGCTGGAAACTCAGTAACGAAGAAGGTGAGTTCCCGAGTTTTCGCGGAAATTTCGCATCTGACACGTGACAGCAGTATAACGTTGTTCCAGGAAAGAACAAGCTCAACTTTGTCACACAGGTGAGGTCTCGTTGTAGATGGCGAAGTATTGACCGTTGTAGATGAACAACCCCAGACTATGGTGGCCCAGAGGATATGGTGAGGCCAACTTATACCCCCTCAACGTTCAGATTCTGGATAGTGCTGGTGAGTATCTACAACGAGTCATATCATTCATCTACAACGCTCATGAAATCAGGCAAAATACTCGACTCTTCGGTACAAAGTGTCGGATACCGTACTGTCCGCTTAGTTACCGACAACATCGAAGGCCAAAAGGGTGACAAGGTGAGTCCATCTACAACCCTCGTCGACACGAACTGAAACGTCGACAGTGGATGTACTTTGAGATCAATGACATCCCAATCTTCTCCAAGGGAGCCAATTTTATTCCCAGCGACAGCTTCGAAGGAAGAGTGACCCCAGAGTCCCTGGAGAATATCTTAAACTCCGCTGTAGATGCTAACATGAACACCATCAGAGTATGGTGAGTTGTAGATCTTCAAGGGTTTCCGGATATTCTCCACGAATGTTCTCGTTGTAGAATGAGTTGTAGATGCTGAAAGATGTAGGGGAGGAGGTTTATATCAGAGCGACCACTTTTATGATATGGCAGACCGTCTCGGGTTGATGGTGTGGCAGGAATTTATGTTTGCATGCGCGATGTATCCCAGAGATAAGAACTTCTTGGAGAACGTGAAGGAAGAGGTCAGACACCAGGTCAGAAGGTGAGTACATCGTTGTAGTTCGTCGGAGAATAGGAGAATTGATTCTTGACAGACTCGGCCATCACGCTTCCCTCGTGCTTTGGAGCGGTAACAATGAGAACGAGGTGAGAATCTTCCCGGAAATTTCCACGAAAATTCTGACCCCCACAGATCGCATTCGAATGGGACCCCGTCACCCGTGACAACACCCGCCTTTACGTAGTCGACTACTCCGTATTGTACTATGACACCATCCACGCGACACTTGCAGAAGAGGAGACCGTGAGACCTTTCTGGCCCTCATCCCCATCCAACGGATTCGTCAGCACTGAACCACTGGTCGGTGTGTGGGGTAACCCCGGTTCCTCATCGTGAGATCTCGTTAATAATCTAAAAATAGCACACTGACTCGTTGTAGAGAGGGAGACGTGCATTTCTACGACTACAACTTCTTGTGTACAGACGTCACCAAGATGCCAATGACCAAATTCGCCTCAGAATACGGATTCCAGTCACACGATTCTCTGTACACGTATCGTGACGTCACCCTCCCTGAGGATCTTTCCAGGAATAGTAAGGTGATGAACTCCAGACAACACCACCCCGGAGGTCAGACAGAGCTCGAGAGTGAAGTCAAGGTGATTTTCGACGATCTACAAACGTATCTACAACCATCATTCGGGACTCTTTCACTTTTTCAATTTGAATTCTGAATCCATCTACAACGATATCTACAACGAGATACTGAAATCACCTAGCAACACTTCAAGCTGGGCGAGGAAACCACCGGTGATGACGCCTTCACCAAGTGGAGTTACCTCACCCAATCCATGCAGTCGTTGTGTATCAAGGCACAGACAGAGCACTATAGAAGAGGACGAGGAATGTCCTCTAAGACTATGGGCGCTCTCTACTGGTAATTGTCATTCTCAACGGTCGATCTACAACGTTGTTTGTTGTGAAAAATGTTTATTAAAATATGAAGGCAGTTGAACTCTATCTGGCAAGCTCCTACCTGGAGTTCCCTCGAATACGGTGGAAGGTTTGTCCATCTACAATTGGTATTGTCTGACTCGTTGTAGATGGAAGATGTTACACTACTTTGTGAAGAACTTCTTCGCGCCCGTTTTGGTGTCTTCCTTTGAGAAGTCAGGAGTATTGAGTGTCCACGTGACCAGCGACCAGAACGAGGTAACAACCGTGAAAGTTGGCGGTTGTAACCGTGCTGACATTCTCCAGAAAGTCGACTCTATAGCCGTGATGACCCTCCGTTCCTGGAAGGGCAACAACCTGAAGACCTGGAAGGTAAAATATTCTAACAAACAGACATACTCATCTACAACGAGGTTCCCGCCACCATGAATCCCCTCGAGAGCAGAGAGATCTACAACGCGACGATCAAAGATCTGTTGAACGGAAATGACAGCAAGGACACCTTTTTAACCATCGACTTGATCAACTCCAAGGGTAATATTCCAAGCAAATTCATCAAGACCTCATTAAATTTGTACTGAAAATGGGCAGGCGAAGAGATCAGCAGAAACTACCAATTCTTTGCCGAGTTGAAGGATGTCGTGTTGCTCAACCCACACATCAACGTGTCCAGTGTTGGCACACACGGCAAGAGAGACATAAAGTTGGCCGTCACCTCTTCAGCACACGCACCCTACACTTGGCTCGCCACATCAGTCCCCGGCAGGTAAATTTCATCGAGATTTCGTTGGGGATTGCCACATCCACTCCTCGAAAACTCATGGAATTTTCGTTGAAAGTTCTCAGGTTCAGTGACAACGGATTCTTGACTGTGAAGGGGGAGACCCGCACCATCACCTTCCAGGCAGATGTCGACCTCGACAACAAGTTCCTCTCCACTTTGCAAGTGATGTCCATGTACAATGCGGATGCATAGACTCTGTCATGAATAAATGAAACAAAATAAGTTGAGCGGTTGCCAGTTACGTGTTACGTCTTTTGACAGCGGCGAAGAGACCTCATTTCTCCATCTCGTGGCTGCAAAATGAGTACCTCATATGAAGAAGTGCTGCAAGGAGCTGTATTTATTATCAAAAATTTCTTCAGCCAAGATGAGTGCCAGAAGCATATGGAGACCAGCGAAGAATGTGGATTTCGGCCGGCGACATTGAATATAGACAATCCAAAGAATAAGGTCTTGGCAACATCAGCCGCGATGGAGGTGAATTGATATTGTTTTGATCAGATTGTTAATATGTATCCAAGACAGCGCTGCAAGGAGTACGAAACAATGAGAGAGCTCTCGTTGAGAGTCAACCTCTGGCGGATCACATCTGGGATCGTCTGAAACCTTTTCTGAAAGAAGGGTTCATGACCACACCGGACGGATTTCGAGCATTGAACATTTCTAAAAAGTTCAGTTACTACAGGTTGGTGGCAGTGTTAATTGATGATTTGCTTTCTAATATTGAGGAATGCAAAAAGACATTTATTAAGATCTCTTTGGCAGCAACATTCTGTTCATGTGCTGTCTGCATTTTTTCTCTGTAGCCACCAAAAACAATCATCAAAAACTGAGATGAACCAGATATTCAGAGGGACAAAAGTTTGGCAGACATTTGGACGGGTACGACTACGGCTCACAGAGATACGATGGTCAAAATGCCCAATTCAAGTCCAAATTGACTCTGATTGTGTATCTGAATGATGATTTTGAGGGTGGACAGACCGTATTTTATAACACAAAAGGGAAAGAGTTGACATCAGTACAGCCAGAGAAAGGTGATCATCTCAAAAACGCAGTGGACAATGCAACATCTTGCAAAGAGTACGATAAAACAAAAGTAACCAAATTTCGCTCATTCCTGTCGGCAAAGACACATCACAAACAATGCAAAATAAAGAGATGGAAAGCGATGGATGAGCTGACGTCATCAGGAATGGCTGTAATATTGAATCAGAGGCTGCCGTACAGCGAGTCGGTGGTTTCCTCGGGAAAGAAGTACGTCATCAGAACAGATGTGATCTTCACGAATGCACCACAGAATGTGGAAATGCAGAGTTGGGTCCCTTCATGTCTCGTCTCATGAATAAAACTTCATACATGTCGGTTGTCAATACGTCAAGAATGTCATTTTGACACTTTATGACTTGAATTCTGGAGGAATGAGGATCTCCCTCAGGCCCATGGAGTGTGGATGCAACGCTTTCGGCACGAAAATCCTGCCTTCGTTTTGAAAGTTTTCCAAGATGGAGATCAAGACGCGAGGAACGGCGACGGCCGTTCCGTTCAGAGTGTGAGCGTAACTCTCTTCGTGGCCGAATTCTGGGCGATATCTGATTCCTGAGCTATTTTTAGAATTTCGAAACTTTGGCACGTTGTAGTGTTGGTGCGGCTTCTTTGCAAAGAATAAAACGAATCACATTCGACTGAGCAACTCATTTCAATGCGGCGACGCCGCATTTTCAAGTGACAAACATTATTCACCACGTCTTGAACCTCTTCACATGCAAGACAACCCATAATAAAAATCCAAGAGCACACCTAAACGCCTCGATTGAAAATCTGTACAGTGGGAGAGTGATGAGATCTCCCCGAATTCGTTCTTGTAAGGCATCCACGCCTCTATGTCAAATTTTCTGTAGGCTGTGGCACCCAAGTCATCAGCGGGCATATCCATAACTCTATAATGTAGACCCAATTCGTCATACATTTCTCGCTGTAAATCGAGCATTTTGTGGAATTCGGCTTCGCCTTGCTCTTGTCGACAAATATTCACCATCTCCACCTTGCTAAATTGATGCTGTACATGTCAGATTCTGTCCATCTCCTCACGTGACACCTGTCACAACTGATGACAGGTGTCAAAATGACATGTCCTTACGTACCAATCTGTACAGTCCTTTGTTCATTGTGCTGGGTGGCTCCATGCGGAAACAGTGCCCGAATCCCACCATCTTTACGGGAAGATCTTGATCATAAATGATCCTGTTTGCGTAGAGTGCCGTGAGGGGTATCTCTGCCGTTCCTGTCAGGCATAGATCCGTATTCTCCACGTTGTATATGTGACTAGAGGCTCCTTTGTGTCCTTTGGGTGAGAAGCCGCAGGCAGAAGCGACCTGGGTTTCTAATAAATCTCCGTTATCAATTGGAGCAAGGAGAATTCCATGAATAAAGTTCTAAAAAAATAAACCTCACCTGTTGTCTGATCAAGTCGGGAGGCGTCACGGGGGTGAATCCACGCTCCACCAAAAAGCTCATGGCCCAGTGGATCAGCGCCATCTCTAGAATAGAAGCTTCGTTTTTGAGGTACACAAACTTTTCGCCGGTGATGCCGGCAGCTTGATGGAAATCGAAAAGATCGAGCCTCCGTCCCAACTCCATGTGATCGATGACGTCACCTTCTGGTTTTCGACCAGAGGTGTGCAATGTCTTTGGGCTTGTGTCTGGTGCTGCAGAGGTGAGCGTAGGGATTTTTCAGTGTTGCAGAAGAAATTCTTTTTGAACAGATTGAGAGTTTGATAACATTATTTTTGTGTATTGGTTCATTTTTGAAATTGTCTATCACCTTCTGGATGAGTCATATTTGGTAATTTCAGTGCTTCCATGATCATTTCACTCTCTATCTGCTCACATCAGGAACTGATCGACATGATCGTTTCAAACTTACATTTTTCTGTTCCTCCTTGATGCTTGAAATCTGTTCTCTGATTTTCCTAGACTCTTCTGATTTTCCCTGCAGTGCTGTTTTGTTGGCTAACAGAGCAGTGATGTCAGTGTCGTTTTTGGACCATTTGTCGTGCAAATGCAAAACTTTTGGAAGATCTGTGTCTTTGAGGCCTCTCCGCTGACAAGAGCTGATGATGCGGTCTTTATCTAACTTCATCTGATCGTAATTTCCAACATAACTAGTGTCAAATGCCCTGATGTTTGGGTTCGGATATGGTCTTCTTGAAGGTCTGCCCTTTGCATTCCAAAAACGCACTAATCGGTTGGTTTTGTCCATCTCTCTGATCATGCGTAAATGGTTCTGTGGTTGTAGCGACCCCAATTATTTAACCAAAATATCATAAATCATTTTGGTTTTGTGACGAGTATTTTAGCCCACAAAGACTCTTCTGTGAAAAAGCAATATAATCTCAAGTGTCATTATTGTGGTATTGTCCTCGGTGCAGGTGCTGAACATCACAGAATGCGCAGTCGAATCAAGCCCGATTCCAAGTTGTTCCAGCCAAAGAGTTGGCCGATCATCAGTGCGCACCTTCTTCTTCAAGTAACTTCCTTTATTTTGTTCCGGCTGATGCCCCTGCTGCTTTACACTTTAATCTCTGCATGATGATGTGTATGGACACAACCGAGAGTTTCTCTCTATCTGCACCCATGACTATCATGTCTTCGTATAACTCTTCAGCAGTCAGCTGCCATCCGAGAGAGACTGCTGTCGTATATGCCTCGACAAATACTTCGTGAAGTTGCTTATCCCAGTATATAAGCCTAAACCGTTCAGACTTGGAGGACTGAGTGGTATCTTACCCCTTCGGATGCATTTTACGAGAGTGGAAGGTCCTTCTTGTCGTTGTTCCACAACCAGGGCATCTGACGCTGACTATAAAGGTAGAAGCTTTTCTGAGCTGTTGAGACACCATGCGCACCATCTGTGGAGCCTTCTGAAGCAGTTTTTCCTGAAAATGCGGCTGAACGCCTTCTTTCTATTTATAGGTACGTAATTCTTGCTATGGGAACAGAAACACACGCATGTGTTCTATTGGAGGAGGGAACATTATTATGTGAGCTTCAGTTTGCTGCAGCCTGAGTCCCATCAAACACGTTTTGTGGTGTTGTGATCGGCGTGGAGATCACCCGCTGTCAGAGGGGTGGCCATGGTAGCAGCAACTCGCAACCAGACATTTCGACCATCTACAACTCAGATCTTTCCGAGGTGGTTGGACACATCGAAACGGACACATGTCTCTCGCAGAGAAGAAGAAACTCTTTGAGGCGCAGCAAGCAGCTATCGCAGCCAAGTATGTCATTACCAAGGTCAAGTCTTCTCATATCAGTAGGTCAGAGCCGCCAAAACCAGGAAATGCACCTCTGACTTTCGCACAACTGAAAGAGAAGGCCGCACAAGGACCTTCTAGGTGATCTGACGTTTAATTCCTTTAAAAATTAACGGTGATAACAGCGAGTCAGCATCGAAGCCTACTGGGCCTTCTTTGGCACAACTGAAGAGTAATTTGTCAGGGCAACCACCCATTAAATCTGCTTCTTTACCCACCAAACAGACAACACCTCCGATCAAACAGGCACCGTGCGTATTCTTCATCACCTTGCCCATGATTTGGCATCCCGATTGCCATTCTTCACGTCTAAAATCTCCTACTCATGTATCTGCAGTAGTCCGACAGGCGGTGTTGGTGCGCTCCGTGACAAACTGTTTGCCACCCCGGAAAAGTGAGTGCCCATTCGAGATGACAGATTGAGGAACTGTGCATTGTGCCGGCATCCTCCACAGCAAGCACAACAGATGTCCATTTCCATAGGTGTTCTGCGGCAAAGCCGCGATGTCAACACAATCTCTGTACCTCTACAAAAAAATTAACCATGTCAGGAATGCATCAGAATCTAACATCAAGGAATCTGCCGCAGGAGGTCAGATTTTTATTCTCTGAAGTTTCGAGGAAAATTTCAAGAAGATTCAAAGCTGTGAAGAATTTTCGAATATTTTTCCAGGTGTGGCGGCACTGCGCAACAAACTCTTCGCTTCACCCCCACCACAAGCAGACAGGTGACGTTCCCGCCAAAATGTCCAGAAAATTCTGAGAAATTTACAGTGGTTCGGACAAATCAGCCTCTGAGCCGACACCTCACAGGACGGGAAAAGTATTATTTTCATTTGAATAGAAAGAATATAAATCCCAGACTTGTACATGTCGACATCACTCACGTCGACAGATAGCCGCCCTAGGCGGTGGTCTCAAACTTCCCATGGGAGGTTTCGCCCCCGGTGGACCACCCCCCGGACTCTTCCCGGTCTCAAAGTCCATCTCGGAGATTAAATCGGAATTGAAGAAATCCTCCGAGACGACTAAACTACAACACTTGACATTAGAAAGGCCCACATTTGAGCACAGACCTCCAACTATGGAGCTCGCTTGTCTGTACGACCAGATGGGTGCCACTAACGGATTCCAGAACGAGCCTCGTGAGTACATTTTCCCGCCAAAATTTTCGAAGAAATTTCGTGGTGATCTTGCCATCATAATCGTTGTGCATTTGTCTCTTGTTGCGACTCAGCCTATAGAGATCTATATTTACAACGAAATAGAATCTTTATTGTTCTATTTATAGAAATGATCAAAATATTTTGGATCATGTTCTGCAGACTTGTATAAATTGATATGTACAGCTGCGAAACGAAGACCCAGGAGCAGGAGTTCACTCACTCTCCCCAAGGGAAGACGCCTCAGCAGCATAGGACCCCTCCCCCCCATCAATCTACAATTACAGACGGATGCACCGGAAAATTCCGAGAAAGTGGAGGAGAATCTCGAAACTCCGGCCGAAACTCCGAAAATCGAGGTCACAGAGATCCAAACTCCGAACGAGACACCCGCCACTGAAAATTCCGAGAAATCTCCAACTTCAGAACCCGGAAAGACGGAAGAGCCGGAAACTAAAAAATCGGAAAATTCCGAATCATCGGAAGAAAACGATGCGAGAGTAGAAGTCCAGAGAGAGATACAAAAAGAAGCACTGCAGAGAGCCAGAGAGGCAGAGGAGAGCCTGGCAGAAAAAGCGCGGGAAAATCACGACCAGGAAAAAGAGCGGGAAAATCACGACCAGGAAAAAGCGCGGGAAAACGCGACCCCAGAGAAGGACCTGGGCTTGTTGATCAAGGAAGAAGCGGAAAAACGGGCACAAGAGGAGATCCAACACAAATTCAAATTGAGACAGTCAGGAGAGGCCCCCACACCGAAAGAAGACCCCGCATCTACAACTCTCCCCGCTCAGAAATCTCCCAGAAAATTCGAAGAAAAATCGGAGAAAAAAGAGGTGCAGATCTTCTCTGCCAGAGAGAGTGCCGAACACAATAAACCAGGAGAAGAGGAGGTACAAAAATTCATCAAAGAAGAGGCGGAGAGAAGGCATAAGGAGGACTTAGACCACAACAGAAAATCGGCCAGAGAGAGTGCCGAACACAATAAACCAGGAGAAGAGGAGGTACAAAAGTTCATCAAAGAAGAGGCGGAGAGAAGGCATAAGGAGGACTTAGACCACAGCAGAAAATCGCCCAAGAAGCCCGCAGTTCCTTTCAATACGAGGTGAAGAGTCGGAGATATTTCATCTTAAAATGGGATTTTCGTGAGATCGGTATTATGGGACGGCGAGACTATGATGGATTTTCACTGAAAATTCAGGGCTTCGCAAGAGAATATGACTGCCAGACAAGAGGCAGAGATTGCCATCAAGGAAGAGGCGGAAAGGCGTGTTCAAGAGGAAGAGCAGAGAAAACTCGAGGAAAATTCCACTGCAGAAAAGCCAACCGAAATTTCTACTGAAAAAACGACCGAAAATTCTGCTGAAAAGTCGACAGAGAATTCGGCAGAAAAGTGGACCGAAACTTCAGCAGAAAAATCTGCAGAAGAATCTACCGAAAATTCGGCAGAAAAGTCCACAGAAAATCTTGTACAAAAGTCCACAGAAAACTCCCCGAAAACTCCCTCCGTAATGTCACCCGTGGTCACCCGAGTCAGAAAGGACAGATCTGCTAGAAGAAGTCAAGAAGTAAAACACAACGATGACGGAAAGATATCCGTGCTGTTCAGGTATTTAGTTGAATACACCTTGAAGTGCAAGTGTTTAACCTCTTAAAGGTGGACTCACGGAGGTGAAAATGTCTCCGTCTCTGGCGATTTTAACGAATGGCAACCCGTCCCAATGTCTAAAAATGAAGAAGGCGACCACGTAATCAGCTACCCCGGGCTCGAGAAGGGCAAGAGATACCTATACAAGTTTGTGATCGACGGGGTGAGTTCTTCACGATTGGTTGTAGATGGGTGTACGGACGAGAGGCTGGTTGTAGATGGATGTACTGACGGAGGCAGGTGTGGAGGGAAGACCCCGATGCCCCCACGACTGGCCACGAACATCCGATCAACAACGTCTTGCACGCATGATAAAATTAATTATTTTTCTTTTGGCCAGGAATTGAGCTGCTTTTTAGAATCTTCCAGTTGTCTCCGGTGTCATCACCGTTGTCGCCATAAGCGCTGACCTTTTTGAAATTCAAAATGATGGAAAAGCCGGGAAAATGAACGATCTTGTGTTCTTTCTGAAACAAATTTATTTACTTTTCAACAAACTCATCCACAGATGGCCACAATGAGTTACTATGCAGTCAGAATCACGAAGTCTTAAGACCCGTTTTGGTTGGACGTTCGCGTCTGTATCTGTGACGGCTGCAACCAACTTGAAAATATTTGATTTCTGAGAAATAAAATTTGTCCTCTATTCTTTCGTTTTTTAGTCAGAAAACCAACATTTATTCTCTTTAATCGTAATAATGTCGACATACGAACGATTGAAATTTCAGCTTCTGTTATAATATCAAGATATCATATATGATAATCATTATTCGAGAACAGCTCTATCTTATGGGGGCAGCCGAAGAAAAATCATCAGGATTTATGAGCAAGGCACTGTAACCTCCTCAGCCCGCAGGTTAATTCCTCGTCAATTCCTTGGAATTTATTTTCATCTATAAATTGGACACGAAGGATCACCTCTTGACAAAATATTTCAGCCCAGAATATGATTGAGATGTGATATGTGAGTGCCACAGCGTTGAAGCTCAAAGAGCCTTGCTTGTGTTTCTGCTTCAATTTGGATTGTCTCTGAGGATGTGTAGAGAAGATGAAATACGCTGCTGAACATGGCACATCGACCTCCCCTTGTTGATCACTGCGCAAGAGATACCTTTGCCTGTCTCAAAAGGAAGAATTTCCATTGGCATATATGGTCAAATGTATTACATCGTGTTGATCACGAAAGGCACTGTGATCAAATACAAATCAGGAAGATGGTCGTGCCGGTCTTGAAACTGATCTTTCCACACCAATTCTCTCCACACAATTTCGAGAAATGGAGGGAATCAAGATGTGTGCCGTCACAGTGATCTTCCAAGTAACACAACACCAAAGAAGAATTCCATTCGATGAAACCCCTACAGCTCACCGTTCTGAATGATCCTTTATGAAGAACCACCCTTGAGATCCTTCAGAAGAAGAGCCCTGATGACTTCATTGCCCAAAAGTGCATCAATTATGAAAAGAGCCATCTCAGATAGAGTTGAACAGTCTTTATCGTCTATTTTTGATATCTTCGGCTGCTTGTCCCTTGAATCATCCAAGATCTCGATTTTGTCTCAATCATTTGAACTAAGATATCTTTGTGGAAAATGGAAAGATATCCTTCTGCCTGGAATTACCAACAAGTTGGCGATAGGATTCACGGATCGTTCTCTCTGTTGCATCCTGAGGATAAGCGAATCGACCGTCACAGCATCCAGCCTATAGACAATGAAAACCCTCCACACCTCGCAGAATGTTAAGATCCCCGCCGGAGGTGAGTCTTTGGTTCTCAT
>MZNV01000771.1:0-33379 GCA_002081555.1 Protostelium mycophagum | reverse complement strand
GAGTCCTTCTGTCCCATACCGACCATAACTCCGGTGTGTCTGGGTCTGCCGACAATGGAGGGGAAGACGGCTCTTGGGGCATCATCTCCGGCGAAACCGGCCTATTGAAAAATGAGTCAAATGATCGTGGAAAATGTAAAAAAGTATAGAGGATGAAAGAGGTGAGAGACGGACCTTGCACATTCCGGATCCGTTATCAACAACGAGGGCTTGGACGTCGTCAGACATATTTGGTTTTAGGTAGGTATAGAAGGTTCTGAGCCTTAAAAATGTGTCTCTCCGCACACATTTTGTGCCGCAGGTTAAAGCACGAGCAGTCTAGGTAAGTTACCGCACCCCGAAAAATACTACCAGAGCGAGTTCTAGGATGAGAGAACAGTCACGTGATTGTCGCCATGACACGCCGCAAGGGCATTCTCGGTGACGTGGAAGCGGCAGGACAGGCGACCATCTTTCTGAAGAACCCTCAGCCATCGCGTGGTCGATCATGGGATCTTGGCGACTGAGACTTTTGAGGTCTGAACTAGAGGTAGGTCTTGGGGATCGAATGGAATGTCAGAAGGTCTTTCATAGAACAGCTGCATTCATAAAAGAGGTCCTTCATCTTTGGAAAGATAGTTATATTCTTCACAACTCATTTTTCTTATCGAAAATGCTTGTTGTTTCATGTCTTCACACCTCAGATCAAATCATCAAGTCCCATTTTCACAAGAATCTATATATTAAAATCATCCTTTGAAGATGATGGCCTGGCGAATCTCGAGATACCACTTCCCCAACTCGAGCTTGAATAAATCCGTTGTGCCTTCACATTCTTTCCTTCAAACACTGGCTCCAAGACAAAACTGGGTGTCCTCTTTCCTGCCACTCGCTTCTGCAATGATCAGTAGATTCTCGCGCCATCTTTCCATTTTTGAATTTCAAATGCCGGCAAAAGACTCACGAAAGAGGATTTTGGGGGGATGAGGTCGGGGTAATAATTCTCCATCAGCTCCTCCTCCAATTCTTCTGGCATGAAGGAGCCGATCATGATGGGCGTCGGCTCCTGCTCTATCGCTTGTGTCTGTGTCAGGTCCTCTATTGTCTTCGGGTCGAATGTCCCTTTCTGGCGCTGTTGGAAAGTCATTACAGCCGTGATGAGACGTTTTGAAGATGCATTTTCTGGCCTCTTTGTATAAGAATATATTTCTGCTGCGGCCAATTGTATTACCGCAATTACTGCTGTCTTTGTACATGTTTTTGTTCATTTGCGACAGAGTTGTAGACACACAATAAAACACAAAAATAATTTTCTGTAAAATAGCTGCAGTCACAAATCTACAACCAACACAATATTTTGGCGCCAAATCACAACCCCAATTCAGTCTAAAAAGCACAAACCTCCGCGGCAAACTTCTGTTGGTCCATGTGCTCCAGCCTGAAGGACAGCCTGTCCCTCTCTTGTCTATACCTTTCCATGTGCCCCTTCTGTATCGCTCCTCTTGGCGTGAGGAGGGCTTTGTTGTTAGTATCTCTCTTCTCAGTGTGGGTGTTTGTGTTGAGCGTGTAGTCTTTCTGCGGTATGATGGTTTCCATTATGGGTTCGGCGAGTGATTCTCTCATATCTGTCGCTATTTTTAGCGTTCTATTTTTAGATCTTGAGATTGTTTCACGATATTTCACCAAGAGAATAAGAATGGGAAAGACCTGTTAAAAAATGGGTCGCGTCCTCTTCAGAATCAAATTTGGCACCGTAAAGTGTCCTTCCGTCTGACCAAGACACAAAGTTTCCTTTGTATTCCAATAATTGTGGGTTTGCCACCTCTCTGTCCAATGTGCTGTATAATAACACCTTGACACCTGTCACCCAATGACACTGACCCATGTCACTCACCGCGAAGGGGGGAAGCATCTGCTGTCCCACAACTCGGCAGAAATGTAGGTTTGGGTCGGTGTAGATGGCCAACAGACAGTCGTCCTCTATGTGTCCAAAGGGGACGTATTCTTGCATTCTGCTGTCCCAATAATAGATTACCGCTTTTGTCCATAATCTGGCAAAGCACCTCACATCGTTTGCTAGATTTACCACGGCGGTGCTCTGGATTTTTAAATATCTGTTGTCTTCTTGATGAGAATTATGGGTGCAATGCACGGTAGCTTGTAGAGGCAAGATTTTGCAGCATGGATTCACGGTAGATGCTTCGTCAAACTTTTGTATTGCTTGTGATTTTTTCATTTAAAAACGATGCCGTAGGCATCAATCGCAGACCAAAAATCTAAATAAAATCACAAGACGATTCAGGATTTGATTGATTTACTGACCTTGTTTAGTGTGTCGTTTTCAAAATTGCAGTAATACTTATCTCCGTTGTGGAAATGTATGATGCCGTCCCCGTTTCTCTGGTTATCTCTCCAATGCCCTTCGAATTTGCTGCCGTTGGGGAAATAGATGACCCCTTCACCGTTGCTCTGACCGTCCCTCCACTCTCCCTCGTATCTACAACGCATTCGTCATTTTTAGTCCGGAAAATTTGGCAAAAAGTTTTGGCGGGAAAATTTGAATTCGAAATGTTGGGAGGAAGGAATGGGAAAGTTCTCGAAATTTCATGGAGATCTCACTTTTCACCCTCTGCGTAGATGCATACTCCGCGTCCATTCGGACGTTTGTTACGCCATTCTCCTTCATATCTGCCTCCATCTGCACATTGAAACGCCCCCATTCCACACATCTCTCCATCACGCCAGTCACCCTCGTACCTTTTTATTTTAGTTCACAATAATCATTTATTTATGAAAAGAAAATAATATTCCATACAAAAATATTCTTCAAGACGAATAGTTTCTCACAAAATAGGCCATAAAGCCCAAAAATAATAAGAAACACACTTGTCACCGTCGGTAAAGGTGAGTACACCTTGCCCATCCTGCCATCCTTGCCTCCAATGCCCATCGTATTTGCTTCCATCCGAATATAGTTTAGTTCCGGGACCGTTGCGAAGTCCAAATTCCCACATGCCTTCGTAAAAACTTCCAGTCAAGCGGTTGGTATGTACACCGAATCCGTTCTGTTGGCCGTCACGCCAGTCTCCATCGTACCTGTGAAATTTCGTCGAAATTTCGTGGGTCACGTGACTTACGCCTCCCCCGTGGAGTAGGTGAGTTGACCCCTTCCGCACTGCCATCCTTCTCTCCATGTCCCGTTATATTCACTGCCATCAGGATATTTTCTTATGCCTATTTTTGGATCAAAATCGACCGTTGTAGATGGGTATTTTTGATGAGGATATGTCTACATTATTGTATTCTCTGCAAAATACGCTCTAAGATAACAATGCACATTTATTTGAGGTCGACGACACCAACGAAAAAATGTCGACATCAAAGACATACCGTGCCCGTGCCTGTGTCCATCCTGCCACATGCCTATATAAGACCCCCCATCGATGTATTTGAACACCCCCTTGCCGTTCTGAAGACCTCCAGACCATTCTCCTTCGTAACGAAGGTCTCCGTTTGGGGTGTACAGAGCCCCTCTTCCGCTCCTTTTATTTTCAGATATTTTCTTGATTTTTTGAGAAGAAAAGTTTGTGATTTTATTTGACATTTTTGACACTTTTGACACTTTTGATACTTTGACATTTTTGACATTTTTATTAATTTAAATTCGTATGTGATTGTCCTCACCTTTGACCGTTCTTCCATTGACCTTCATATCGCATCCCGTCAGAGTAACTTTTGAAGGTCAAAGCTTATTCCAAGAGATCGTTTTGGCGCCAAAATACCATAAAATTCCTCGAAAAAAATTCACGAGGAACTCACATTCTGACGCCGTATCCTTGCTGCAGGCCGTTCTGCCATTCGCCTTGGTATGTACCTCCAGATTTATAAGTCAGAGTTCCCTGCCCACTCGTCTGGCCCCCCATCCATTGTCCGGTGTACACGTCACCGTTTGCAAAGGCGAGAGAGCCGATGCCACTCTGAACACCTTCTGACCATTGGCCGGTGTAGACATCACCGTTGATGTATTCCAAAGTACCTTGTCCTTGCATTTGGCCGTCAAACCATTCTCCCTGTTGATTTAAAATCAGGAAATGGATCAATTTGTAATATATCATCACAAATGGATCAAGACAGATTACGTACTCTGTAGACATCACCACTTGTCATCCACAGTGTTCCTTGACCATTCTGCTGTCCACCATTCCACATGCCTTCATAACGGTAACCATCTGCGAAAAATAGAGTGCCTTGTCCTTGAGGCAATCCATCTCTTTGATTCCATTGGCCAACATATTTATGTCCATCCAATTCGATGGTAAAGACACTCTATGGAAAATTAGAGTTTTGGCGCTCTTAAATGCAAAAAAGAAGGAGATAGAGCTGATGACATTTCTTCACATATAATAAATTATATACCCCTCCGCCAGGCGATGATCGACTTTTCCTGTGTAAAGAATCGAGAGATGTTGCTCTGTTCATCTCTGCAACACTGAAGTCTGGTGTCTTCGTCAGATCATGGCAGAACTCAAGCCCTCACCGTCACCATCGAGAACAATGATTTCAGGACCGTCCATACGAGGCGTGCTCGCTTATCTTGATTCCGATTAAAATGATGATCCGTTGAGATCGTTGAATGCGGAAATTGCAGATTTCCAAGTCACCCAACCTTTGCACACCTCAGGGTTGCCTGCATTGTACGGGCTACCAATGTACTTTGACACAAATGAAACACAATTAATGAGTTTTTTTCGTCTGAATGTGAAGAAGATTTACTTTAGACAAGAAATACTCCTCTCTATACATTTTTTCTCCTTTCAATTTATATCGGTATTTCTTCTCCTCCAATGTTATAAGAAATTACTCTCTGCGTGTACAAGTTCACCGTATGATAATCACATTGTAGAGGCTGGTTGAAAGGGTCGGGAGGGGTGGAGTCGTATGAATGTACAATGGCTTCGTGCGTGCTGTGTTGTGAGATGACCTCTCCTTGGTCTCGCTTTCTCTTTCGTTGTGTGACGGGATGATCTTCATCTTGATCATGATGTCGTCGAAAATCTTGTAGCTCTTGTTCATGGTGAGCAGAATTTTGATATGTTTCAACTGATGAGCACACGCTCCATCCCATAAAGATTCTGTGAGCACAATAATCTGCCACCAGAGTCACTAGTCCAAGAAAGTCCAGGTTCCTTGGCGTGTGGATCTGTTCTATTTTGGTGACGATGTTGACGGGTCCAGTTCTATACTCTACAAAAGACCATTCTTCCTCATGTTCCAAAAGAAACAATGTCTAAAACATCTCAGAAATCCTTGTATGCACCGTCATATTTACTGTTCTTCTTAGTTTTTGGCCGTTGAAGACGGCATAGTGTAGTCGCTTGTACATGTTATCTGCGACGAGGATGCGACCTCTGCAGGGTTTCCAGTAAAGTCCGTCAGAGTTTCCAGAGGGGAGGAATTTGCCGTGAAAAAGGTAAACGTGTGGCAGAAATTCTGAGGGGTCCTGCCTTTGCTGATCTGGGTGAGATCAGTGTCGCTTGATGAATTGGTCCTACCGATCACGATTGAAGAACGTTCGATGCAATGATCTTTCGGTAGCTGCACGACTTTTGCGACCGCAGTCAAGAGGTATCGTATAAAGTCTTTCCAGTCCTGGTACGTCCAAATCATCTCGTTAATCTTCAGAAATTCGTAGTATCTCTGCAGGAAACAGTGTTCGCGTTGGAAGGGTAGAATGTCTATGTCCATCTTCTCGATGACGAGAAGAAAATAATTGGTCTGTGAATATTTAAATCTTTGCGGATCTATTAGGAGAATGACAGATTCAACACAATTCTGGGTCTCTCAATGTCACTAAAATATCCGATTTTGATCCAAAGTCTATTTCCATGGTGATTTCACGCGAAATCACCATTTCTCGGGGTTTACACCAGACTTTAAGTGGTCGCACGGTACGTAAAAAAAGCTTCCCAGCAACTCCACCTCTTTGTGCGATGTTAGGTCAAGGCACCGAGAACACGGACGGGCACATGTGAGGCGACTGCTGAAAGCTGCAGTTGACAAATGGGGTCCGAGCTCTCGGCTTTTGGTCTGATACGTGGAGCTCCACGGACGATGGCTCCCGTATCGGCCGATTCTGACTACCCGTGTCGAAGGCCCACGGAGGTGTGTTGATAATTGGTGTCCCTTCACGTTTGACCACGTTTCAATTGTAGTGGTCTTTTGCGGAGGCTTGTGAAAGGCAGACAAATCCTGAGTCAAGAAAACAATCCACTGTCTACATAGCACCCATCCCACTGAAGATTTGTCAACACTCATTACGAGAACACACGTTTCATAGGGAAGATACAGACGACAATTCGTCACTATGTAACTCCATTTCGGAGCTTTTGTCCTTCAATTCAATCGTCTTATCAGGTCAGCAGCTAAAGATCCTCCATCATTTTGATCAATACCAGGTGACTGAACCTCCCTATTGTGTTTGACCTCATCTACAACAAGCTCACTGACATACGAGTGAAGAATACGAAAAAGGCATTCCAGCCCTCTTGTGGGAGATGGTTGAGAATGGAACATGGTACGCTCCAATTAACATGAATGGATCCGTTCTGACATAGAGCAGAGAACGTGTGCGGGTGTGACACTCAATACTCTGTGCAATTTCTGTTCAGTGAGAGGCAATGTGTTAATCCTGACCCCGGGCGAGAAGAGAAACTTTGAAGAGGTAATGCAGATGTGATCCATCTCTGTCAGCTCATGCACAAAAAGATCCTTTCTCACAAACGATCTGTGGATCTGCATGTGCCATGTTCACCACATTACTTGCTCTGAACCATGAGCACGCGAAAATAGTAATGCCAAAGTAAAATAATCACAAGTCCCAACTTGATGCACTAACCGATCCTTTATTTGGCTCTTGCAAAGAAGATGATGTAGTTGTTCATGTGGACATCTTTGTTTTCTCTCAGCCTTGGCTTCAGGAATTCGTTCAGTTGTATTCCATTTACCAGCCTAGGGTCCTCGGGGTGTTCCACCTTGAAAAATCAGTGAAAATTCAGAGAGATTTCGTGTAAATATCTACCCTGTATTCCAGGAACCAGTCACGTCTGGCCTTGACCCAGGGGTGCTCGAAACCGATTAATTCGAGTCCACATTTTTTGAGCAGCTTTGCTGTAGTCTTCAATGTGTACGTGTTTAAGTAAGGCGAGAATGTGGCGTTGTAGAACTCAGGAAGATGTGACAGCTGAGAAATTTCAGAGAATATTTTTGGCGGGAGACTTTGAATTTAAATTGACTCACAGGTCTCTCTTCGTCGGGGATCTTGTGGAATGCTTGAACAATCTCCTCGTGTGTGGGTCTGCGCAGCGGCTTCATTCGAATGAGAAATCACGTAATGACTGGTTGTAGATGGACTTACCCCGTTGGAAGCCTCATCGAAGATATCTGGGATCTCTGCTTTTGTGATCTTACGCAACTCGGTTACTTTGTTCTTTCCAGCCGTGTTGTAGACCTATATCCTTCAGAAATCTCTTTAAAATTTCACATTGTACACTGACCCTAGCCTTGAGGACACCCCCCTTTGCGAGTACTTTTCTGAGACCAATCAATTGTGCCTCGGGGTCTTTGGAGAAGCTGAGATCATTCGACACGATGAAGTCGAAAGGGGTCTCGAAGGACGTTTCATTCAAATGAGAAGGCTGTCAAACATGTCACTTTGACATTCTAAAGATAGCGAAATTTCGACTTACGTCACCCAGGTGGTATTGTAGAGGGACCCCCCTGTTCTTCACTTCGCGGACGCTGTAGGCCAGATTTTTCTTGGAATATTCCATCAAGGTGACATCACAGCTTATCCTCTTGGAATATTCAATCACAGAATCCCCCATGCCATTTCCGCACATCTACAACGAGTCAGAGACTGAGATTCCGGAGAACAGGAAAATCACCAGGATTCTGGGCCTTTCTGGGAAAGATTTAAAGTCTACTTCGGGCAAGGTCACCCCCAAGATCTAAAAATAAATCATCAAAACGTTCATCTACAACGATTCTTGGGTCTCATGACAACACTTCATGACTCACCATCTTCAGGTCAGCGAGAGCCTCTCTGTCCGGTATGACGTCAGCTCTTCTGTACATCATGATCATGCCATCACGATGTACAGTGGAGGGGGCATCATCGAGGGGGGTGAGGCTCACTATCTCTGAAGAAATTTCTCTCTCCTCTTTCTGCGAATTTTCAGTGAAAAATCCAGACTACAACAAGTCTGAAAGTCTTTTTCCCGCGTAATAATTATTGTACAATATTTCTCATTCAAATGAAACGAGAACTAACCTCATTGAGGACAGTCAACTTCAATAATCTGGCGAGTTGTGGTTGTATCGTTGTGTGATCTACAACGGTGACCACAGACTCCAACCCCCCTATCTCGTGGGGGTTTCTGAACATTGCAAACAACGTCAGTTGCATCAAGAATGTCTTCTCAATTTGTCCCTCCACAACGAGAGAACCACCTGAAATTTCTCAGAAATTTCGGCAAACTATATTTCCCGGAAATTTCCAATCTACAACGAGAGACTCACCTTCGTTACGGATGCGTTCTTCAAGTTGATTTTTTATCTCTAAACATTTCAAATGCTCAGCGGGAGTCGCCAGCCATTCGTACTGTGTCAGGCACAGCTGCGATGATATCGCGAAGAATAGTGGGCTGATTTTGTCCCAGAATGGTTCGATCTACAACGAGTCAGGGGTGAAATTTCGGTGAAATTTAGTATTACGTTCTCGTGATTGAGGACTGCGGATCTCAACTGTAAATCGATAAGTCTTACTCTGGAATTTTCCATTAATTACACAAAAGTAACCGAGATGTAAATTTCACGGTTACATGCCGTGATTATTTACGGTAACTACCGCACTTTTTCAAGGGTCTAAGTTTGTCACCGCACAACAAATATTCTATTTTCCACAAAAAACAACATCCCAAATAAATATAAAATCCCAGTCACAAACATAAAATATATATGATAAAACACCAGAAGCGCACCTGCATACACTGGTCATTCCCAACGGGCGTTGCGACGAGTCCGAATGTCTCCAAAAAAAATGGCTCCAGCAGGTATTGGTACTGCTCCTCCATCAATTTTTGACAGGTCAGACCACCCTCGGACTCCTCTTGTTCTTTCTTCAACAAGTTGCTCACGATCTGCAGTCCGACCTGAAATTTCTCAGAAAAATCTCGGATAATTCGATATTTCGACTGAAATTTTCCGGATTTTTTTCGGGAATTTCTTGAAAGTTATTGGAAATTTTTTGGAATCTTCTTGGAATCTTATGTAATTTTCCGGATTTTTCGGAAATTTCTTGAAAAGTTATCGGAAATTTCTTGGAATTTTTTGGAATCTTATGGAATTTTCCGAGATAGTTCACCTGTGCGATGACGAGTGTCTTGGCGGTTGGTGCTCTGTAACTTCTCCTTAGATCTTCCATGATATCATATAAAGTCAAGTCTTTCAAGAGCATATTCTTGGAAGTGATCACGCGCATCATGACCTGCACGTACAAGTTGACAAACTCGCCGTGCTGGAATTCGTCCTTGATGAATGCGTTACGGAAGTCGTCGACGCTGTGATGACGTCAGAAGAAAATTCTTGGAAGAATTCTGCCATAAATCACCTCTATAAAACAAAATATTAAAAATCTCATAAAAAAATAATTCACTCACTGCTTTTCAAACAGTTGCTCTCTGTATATGTTGAACGATATATCGTCAGGAAACGCCTCTAAAGCTTGATCTAAAATCTTCTTGTGGGACGCTGGGTCCACCATGGAGCCGAGCTGGGTCAAGCTCCATCGGACCACGAAATCCCAGAACTCCTTGGGCTTTTCCTGGAGAAGTGATGCTATTTTTGGAGATTCTTTGTCGACGACGTAATCATTGTTGATGGTGTCCATGACGACGCTCTTGACGAGTTCTTCGAGGGACATGCCGAGGGCAGCGGCAGAGTCTAAAAATATATTAATTTTAGTAATATTTTATTAATATTAAATGATAAGTGAGTTTCACAAAAAAGTATTGTATCGTCTACAACAATACTTTTCCTCGAAATTTCATCGTATTTTCTCACCATGAATCCTCTTTCTCTTGGTGCATATCAACTGACAGATCTCCCCCGCATCATCAGAGTAATTACTGCCACCTCCGGTGCTAAGTAACTGCTTTCTCAGCGTATCTATGGTCTCCTGCTTTGCAGATTTGGGGTCGAGTTTATACCCCTGGTATAAGTGTGTGTACGCCTTGTCCCATTCTCCCTGGGCAGAATGGGCCAGACCCAGTATGACATGGCCCTTGATGACGTCAGAAGAATTTGGCGGGAAAATTGGGTGTTGATGATGATGGATCAGATGAATGAATCTTGATGGATGGATATGACACTTCAAAATGATGACTTGAGAGGTAAGACTCACTTTCCCATAGTTGGGGGCGAGAGCTACGCATTGTTTGGCATCTGCTAGAGACTGTTCTACTCTTTTGTAGATCAACAGTGCGAGGGCACGAGCCTTCAGGAACTTGTGCTTATTGGCACGAGATGATTTCTGAATGGCTGCGGTATAACATTGGATGGCAGCAGAGATGTTCTGCTTAGATAGGTGCTGTGTAGCCTGTTCTTTTAACGAATATGCCTCCTCTGTTAGACAATAAGTGATGATATGATCACATTCAGAAATACCGTCAGAGCCACGATTTTTCTTCTTGATTTTCTTTTCCTTCACAGTCTCTTCGTCCACGTCCTTATAAATGTTAGTTTCAACAGTTGGTGAGAGCACATCACCTCTGTGACGTGATCTTCCTCTGATCCCAGATATGCAAAAGCAGTGAGAGTAGCAGCTACAGCTGCAATCCCAATAAGGGAACCGTATAACCACTTCTTGTTGTCTTCCATATCGTGATGTGATCATGTTTACATCACACATGGAAACGTAAGTCCTTTGTCTTAACAAATTTATTTCGTGATTTTTGGGACCCACAATCCGAGGACCATGGCGGAGAGAGAGACGAAACGATTGAGGATCTCTGTAGAACCACATCCAGAACCCAAGATCTTCGAAACTAAGGAAGATGGAACGGAACAAGTTCTCACGTGAGATCTCAATTCATCATTCATTTTTTCCTCCAAATGTGTCAGGGCTAATGATCCTCACAGTGAGAAGACGTCCTCAGAAAAATTTTCTGCTCTTGTGGCTTCTCTAGATTTCAAAAAGTTGGCCAGCACAGATAAATCCAAAGAGAATGGATTGTCCACACCTCCTCCTTCTGAGCCGAAGAAGGAGAATTTGGCTGACCCACAGGCTGCATGGCCTTGGTTCCCAGTGGCAGAGAGACTTCAGTGAGGAGATCGTTTCATTTCCATGATTAAATGATTATTAATGATGATAGATATGCCAAGATCGAGTTGGAACAGCTGATCACATTGACCAATATGTTGGATAGAGACTCTAAAACATTGAAGACATTGAACATCGCGAAGGTGATTTCTAACATCATTTCTCCCTCAGAATACAACTGCATTGTTTTCAGTCAGCAAATGCATTTTAGAATTTATTATTCTGCCCAGCACCCAAATCAAACACATGAAACGAAAATAATTTCACAAACCGACACGATACACACATTCTTTCTGAAAGTTTTTAGAACAGTATGCCCGCTAGTTCAGAGAAGATTCTAATTCAATTTAACAAAGATTTATCCCTCAAAGAGGCCCCAAAGAAGGAGGTAAGATATCACATTATTCAATTAATCACAAAATTAAACTTTGTGCTCGTGTCTTTTGTGCTGTTGGCGATTTCTGGCAATCTCGCTTGGTCAGTACAGATCTATTGTATAGTCGTGAGAGTTGAGATATCGAGATCTAATCTGCAGATACACAGATCTATATATTGGAGATATTATCTGTAGATCTTTTTCATTTGCTTGACACCGAGATGCATAGTACTAAACGACTGTACAACCTTGCGGCTTTGCCGCAAGAAATTTCCAAGGGCTTGTGCATTTGGTGATTCGTGACAACATGATATGACCATTCTGAACGAAGAAAGGAGCTGAGACAAGCCTCCAGTATATTGGCCAGGGGGAAGCAACAGCTCCAAGAGATGGTGGAGACAGATCGTAATTTCTTCAACGATCTGTTGCAGATCAGAAAAAAATGGCTGCTGACGAGTAAACCTGTAAATTCCAAGAAAAATCAAGGAAAGGCCCAGGGAAGAATTTTTGTGGACCACAGCTTCAGGACAGGTGAGATATTTCAGTGAAATATCGAAGAAAATTCACTGAAATTTCGCACTACAACCTGAGACTTTTCAAGTCTCCAAAAGAATGAAAATTTCTAACTTGGTTGTAGTTGGATCTGCCTCCAAAGTAGAAGCGGAGATTGTTAGAGGGCCCACGGGAAGAGTTCAGATCGTATCTCCAGTGGAATACAACAAGAGATTACGCCTCTACACTTCCAATATCAACGATAATATTGATAGAATCAGCAGAAATTACCAAAAAGGTGAGTTGTAGATGGCAGTGAAATTTCAATGCAAATTCTCTCGAATTATTTGCAAGTGTTTGGCAGAGTTGCATTACAATACGCATGTTGCAGCACAGTTGTCAAGTTATTTTTTGGAGCCGATCCCAAGTGTTTTTCATTCTTGCGGAAAATCACCAACAATATCACTAAAACATACAAATGTTTTCGGCGAAGCCATAGGATATCTACAACGCTCTTATTTCGATGAAATTTCGACGAATTTTCTGAGGGTGTACAGAGGGGCAGGGCGACAGCCTGAATGAACTGGATTTCGCGCATGAAGCTCAATTTGACATCGAGATGTATCAAATGGTGAGTAACTAACTGTCAAAACTGACAGCCACAATATCTGTACAGTTTCATTCTGATGAAACCGAAAAGTAGGGTGTCAAAAAATCATCAGAATGAAACTGCACAAATATTGTGGCTGTGCTGTGCTGATCTACAATTCTGCTGTCATCCTAATACATTTTCATTTATTTTTATATTAACATATTACAGCTGGCCAAAAGCGCCTCCATCAAAAAAATACCCAGCGTTCAGGTCAATTTTCTCTACTATGAAATTTCCCTGAAATTTCGCAGCTTGTCGACAATGATATCCGAATCACGAGTGCTGCGGACAACACACTCACCATACAGTTGAAGACAGTAAGTGGCGCGTTGTAGATCCCCAAAAACACTCCGAAATTTCGCTGAAATTTCCAGCTCATCCAGAATAACGGCACGATCGAGGATACCAAGGATGTAGAAATCGTGGCTGAAGAGTCCGAAAAAATTGTGTCTGTACAGACGATGGACGTTGTAGTGCAACAATTACTTAGGGAAACTTTCTCGGAAAATCTGAAGATACTCATCGGAAATCAAGAAAAAAAGTCGGAAAAAGACAGGAAAGTTGGATTTTCGAAGAAATTTCTGAACATGAAAATTCGAAAAATTTTCAAAAAAAATGTAAAAAAAAATGAAATTTAAATAATTTATTTTTCGGTCTACAACTCAAAACACATTGCACTCAAATCCCACCGTCAACTTCCACGGTAGCTACCGTACCATCATTCGGTTATAACCGTCCTGACAGAAGACAGGAACGAGAGCACCATGCTTGAAAACCTGGCGATGCTGTTTAGACATCAATCCTTCTGTAGAGAAGTCAATTTTCTGTTGGAAAAGATCGTGCGCGATACGCCTGAGGCGTACACCCACTGGACGCACCTGCCAAAACCCGCGAAATTTCAGTCATCTTTCTGTTTCCAATTCGGTGAAATGTAAGTGAAATTTCATGGAAATTTCGTAACTGTGGATATGTCAAGAAGATTTGATGATTGAAAAAACAAATGAATATTCATATTTATTTTGACAATCTACAACGAGCTGAAAATTCTCAGAATGAGGCTGGACGCCTTGATCGACAAAGTCGTAGTCCATTTTGGCAATTCGAGTGGACCAAAAAAAGTGGCCCTCACCCCCCCTGAGCTGGCCAAGTTCCTTCTACAACAGGTCTCAAACCACGTGCTCGACTATATCGTCAAGTGTGGGACTCTCCTTAACATCAAGACGAAGAGGTCCACCTTCTCAGTCGCGTTGTTCCACCCTTCTTGCATCACGTGAGTTGTAGATCGCCATTTTCTGGGAATTTTCTTGGCAGAGATATGCGTGAAATTTCAGAGAAGATTCTGACTGTTGTAGAACGATAGGACTTGTGCACAATGAAGAGTATCAAACTAAAATCAAAGTGATCTGTGCTGTGACTGGACAAGGCCGTCAGACCCGTGAATTTTCCTGGAAAGATCTGAAAGGTAGGAAGTATCTACAACGAGGCATCTATGTCTTCGTTTTAAAGAGGACTGCTGCTCATGACAACAGGAAACAGTGTGCAAGACAAGATGACGCAGTTGTTGAGCGAGACGCCCTTCGCCATCAGCCAGGGGACGGTGTCTAATTTGATCTCTACTACCAGCAAGCAGATCAAAACAGAATAAAGCAATAAAATAGACAAGGTTGTTGCTTAAAGACAGTCGGGCGACTGATCGTATTTTGAAAAAGAATGATGATACAATTAACTTCGGTTCATTTTCAAAAGAAGAAAGAAGATCTCTGTAATTCTGGATATTGACCTACATACGGCCACTGTCTCTTCAGAGGTCGTTTTAACATGAGGTCAGACGTCTGAACTTCTAAATTTCGAAGAAAATCACGGAAATTTTAGGCTCTAAACTTTTTGAGAAACGACGAAACATCACACGAACCACACACGATATGATCAGATCCAGACTCACCGATAGATGGAGAGAAGTCAAACAGTTCTTCGAAATAAAGACGAAAGAACCAGGAAGAGATGACACGACCGGGCCACCTCTTAACTCACCATCACCTGTAGAACTCCGTCGATCTGGCCAACCATGGATGGAAAAATCGCTAGAGGGTGATGTTCCATCTCAACAACTCAGCATAGAGGTGGTACTGGACTCTGACACGTATTTTACCGGTTCATTGTTAACTCTGTCCATCAACATCAAAGAGGCAGGCGATCTTCTGACGAACGACATCATCAATACCTTGAAACCAGGAGGACTTGGGTGGATTTGTGTATGTGTCTATGGAACTGTTTCATATGATCCCAAGATAATCAAGACTACTTCTGGCATTTCTACGACGATCACGAGGACGAACACTGTGGAGGCTGTGAGACCAGCGACTCAATTTCTTCACAATCCGAACATCAAGTTCCATCCAGAACAATTACCACCCTCTTTATTGCCCATCATCGATCCTTACTGCTCTCTGGGTATGTCTATGTGCCCTCACAATTTTTGGCGCCAAAAAATATTTATTTTTGATTAATTTACAGGAAGTCACACACAAATGATATTCTGTACACCACTGTATTTTTTGACAGGTTACACTCCGTTAAAACCCCTCCAAGAGAAGAAATGTCAGTGTGTTCCTCTCAACAATGTCGACAAAATCCACCACACTCTCCTGACCATCTCCCAGATCAATTTCAATGTCGACTACCCTACGGTCTCCCACCATCATATAAAGGCACGGGAGCTAAATACAAATACGTGGCAGCCGTATCTGTACAGCGTCACGAATTCAACAGTGAGGGAGACTTGCCCGTCACCTCTTTGCAGAGACCTTTCAAAGTCATCAATCCTACAAGCTGTGAGTTTTTTTTATAACCTTTCTCTTTGTATTATATTACACGCGTTTGTACATCTCACCAGTTGCATACGATACACGGTAACGGTAAGGTGTAACTCACAGCAACAGTGCGGTAGTTACCGCGTTATTTTTTGTTTGAAAATAGTACAAACCCGTGTCTGTGGGGTAATATGTATAATAACTACTTTCATTTTTGATGGTGAAAAACGTTTCAAAATTATTTTTAATTGTTGAGTTTTGTTGTATTCTAAAATTAAAATTTTAACACGTCACCAGCCGTCAAGAAAACACTACTATGCGAACAGTTGAACAGATCCCATAATTACGAAATCACGAGCGTGGAAATGCTTCCTACGGGCAAAAAGCCACCGAAACAAAACTCAGTAAGTCGACACGTTCTACAACACTTTTCGCAGGCTCAGCATATTTCATACTTTTTTATTTATAATTCATACAAAAAAAATTCTTTTTTCTGATCGTTGTAGAACGTCGACCCTGAAAACATCGATGTAGATAGACAAAAATTATTGTCTGAGTGTGAACACAACAATAGCATGGCCCAAATATTTGCGACCACACAATCTTCAAGCAGACCCGTGAGTGACATCCCCATGAACTCTCACGGAAATTTCCGTCTAAAATGGATGGAATTTCACCGAAATTTCACTGATGAAATTTCAGGTAAACATGACAATCCAGAAAGGGGGAGCCCTGTTGGCCACTCTTATTCTGAATAAGACGGTCTTCTTACCGGGCGAAGTCATCAAAGGCGTTTTAAATTTTTCAAACGCGGTAGTTCGGTGCCTGCAGGTGAATGGACCTTCTTTGTCATGTGAAATATTCGGAAAAACATATTACCGTGATTTATCGGTAAATTCACGTGCACTTACCGTGGTGTTTGAACGTGGTTGCAAAGTGATGGCTTTTCCACAGCACAAAATTTATTTATATTTTTGGAATAAATCACCAAAAATAGGCACAAAAACGCCTGAAGGATACTCCTCAGGTCTGATGATCTGCAGGTCTCCATCACTTTAGACGTAGTAGAGACCGCAGAAGCTTCAGATGCCAACCTGCCCGCGCTTCAGAAAAAAGTGGCAGAGCACCACCAACTCACATATAATCACCACACCACTTGTTTTTCACTGCAAGTCCCCGCCGAAGGGCCACACAATATGCACACAGAGTTGGGTGAGTATCTACAACGAGACTTTCGAGAGTCTGAGACCTTCTGACATGAGTCATGTCGACACAATGTCACTGATGGGTTGACAGTTTCTGTTGCTTGGCAACTGACTTTCTGTTTTGTAACCCACAACAAGGAGGGCTCACCCAAATCTCCACAATTTCTGAAGTGGCCCCTCCCACTGCAAGTCTTCGCCCCCTCGATACCCCCACAACCAATCTACAACGAGGCAGATGTGATCCACATATGAGTCTTTATTTATTAAAATATAAATGGCTGTGTTTTTGAGAATGATATTCTTATGTCTTTGAGGTGTTTGATGAAAGATTTTGTATGTATGTAAATCACATCTCCATCTTTTGTACAAAGACTTTATTTTCGATACAATTAAGCATTCTTCGCTATACATATGTGAAAATTAAGAGGGCGTGTGTCCATCCAAGATCATTTCGGCAGATCAACCTCTTCTCTGCGTTGTATCGGGCTTCTACAGCCGATGAAAACACCATTGTGAAATTCTGGTTTGGTGGTATCATCTCTCGAATTGTGCATAGAGGATGAAAATCCACGGATGATTCTCACGAGGGGGGACCTCGGTGGGCTCATAAGAGGTGATCGAGACCTCATTTTCGGTGACCTCTTTGAAGATGAAGGTGAGAGCATTGACTTTGATGAAGTCGCCCTTAGAGTCCTGGCCTCGTGTGTGTTTGGAATGGTTGTTCGTCAAAAAATGAGAAAATATCAATTTGGTCACGCAAAAATTTTTGAGAGATCTGTGTGTTCAGTTTGGCAGTTCAGAGGTGTTTAAATTACTCCTTTAGAGGGAGGCAAAGGATCTGGCACAGAGTTTGTGTTTTCTTGGAACAAATTCACCTGTTCTATATTGCGTAAATACGATGAAGGATGTATTGGCTTCGGCAGAGTATACAAAGATCCAATAACGCTATTGAGAGCACGTTTTACTCATTACGCCCAGATGCACAGGAAATTTGTAAATGTACAAGTCTTGTGCATTGCACAGCTTTATTCGCAATAATGATTCACTTGACTTGGCCAGAACACCAGGCGAAAGATGGCTTGATTCTTTGATAGCGCAAACCATAGCAGCTGCTAGAAACTTCGAGACAGTAAAGAGATTTTATATCTCTCGGCAGTTGCATGAGGCTCCAGGAGGTTCTCTGTTTGGAAGTCTATTAACGAAGAAACGTGCTCTACATCCTGATTATTTGTGAAAGGGTCAACGGTGATGCTGTAGTGTTGCGATCTACAACTTCATTTTCAGCGCTGTTTACGGTGTACACATCACCTTTCTCCTGTTTGTCTCCAAGCATATACAAAGGCATGAGGACCAATATTATCCTTTTATTAGCTATTTAATCACCCCCCCAGTCAATATCTCCATAGGCGTACATGTCGTTCGCGTCATCCCAGGCAACACCGGAGGCATCAACGCTGTAACCGCCAAACCGGTCTTCATCGTCATCTTGGTTCCAATAGTCATCGCAGTCGTCGGGCTCGAAGTCAGGTTCGTAGTAGAGTTCGAAATCATGTCCGCAGTAGGGTTCGAATTCTGGCGAATCTTCCTCTTTTGGTAATGCTAGTGCGCTCATTAGAGATGCCAATTTGTCTTGGGGACTCAGAAAGCGGAGAAAGATCCTTCGGGCCCTTCGACGTCAAATCATCAATCCTCCACTTCTCATGCATCAACACCGTCATCATCTTTCGGTCTTTGTAGAAGTCTTTGTGTGCAGTTCTGATGTGAGATAGAACCTTGGAAAGTTCATCAAGTTGTAGTTTGTCATCATCCAATCGAGAGGTGAGCCACTCTTCGATGAATTTACACTTCTTGATGTCGCAGGTTATCTCTGTCATGGCAGTAAAAGTTTATGCCGAGTGCAACTCAAGTACCCATTACGTAAATCCCATGTACATGGGCCAAAATGGTATCTTCGTCGTAATAAATTACGTGAAGGAACAAATTGCTATCGAGGTTATTAATATGTTCACAGTTGAATTTTGGAGTTCGTTCTTCTGTTGTGACCAATGAGATCAATATTCAATTATTTTGACAATAAATAAATAATTTATTTATCAACGAATTGTATTGCTACAACTACAGAATGATCTGCCGCCTTTGACAATCGATCCCGTTTTTGACATGCACAAGGTAACCATTAACGTGACATTGTGATTAAATCACCATCTCTTACCGTGAATTTAATTCTGACTGACTGTCACCTGCCGAGGAGTACGACACTTTGCAACACACTTTTTGCAAGTCCATTTTAGGCAAGATCTTGGAAACCATGAACACGCAAGGCCTTCTCCTCTCGATTTTATTCTTCTCCCTGTGCTTCGCACAGAGACTGAGCTTACCTCAGCAATACTCTGTTGAGGCTGTGATCTCTGGACAGAACCTCACTGTAAGTCCTCCTGTGATCATTCATTTTAACGATGACAGCACTCTGTGTCAGTGCATGGCGACGTTATTTCTTCAATTGCTAATGGAAAACGCTTGTTCATCAGCGCTGCCAATATGACACGCTACATGGAGACTCCCTCTCAGGTCTAAAGAGCGACGTGATCCAGATGATTTCTAAAGATCTTAGTGTGCTTCACAGAGAATGACCGAGATCCCAGTGAACTCCATGACCCTCCTCTATCTTGCTTCTCATGGAAAGGGAATTGCCCAGGTCTCTACTTGCAGACACGGCCTCAAGGTTGGTCGCACTTTCAAGGTTCAGGTAAGATCACGCCTTCATATGACATCGTACCTTCACTCATTTCTCTCAATCAACAACTCACTTTTTTAGAACTACGAATTGTGCGTCAGCATGGACGGAAAGACACCTTTCTGGGCCAAATCTGACTCCGAATCGGTCGAGTACGTCAACTTCAAGACCGACATTGCCCCTCTGGTCTCTCTCGACAAATCCTGCTGGACCGTTTTGGGCAAGCTATCACTCAACTTTGACCGCTACAACCTGTCCTTCACCGAGTCCGCCGGCATCGTCCTCACTCAGGTGCGTCTCCATCATCATCTGTCTAAAATGTCAAGTCTTAACACATCAAAGGGTGAGAAGCTGTACGATGGAGACAAACTCTTTTTCAGAGGAGTCGTCAACCCCAACATCTCCGAACCTCATGACGGCATTAACATCGGCTGGATCCCAACTCAGCAGTGGTTTACCAAGTCCAACTCCAAAGGTTTCTCTGCCACTGGATTCTGGGACATTCTTATGGTGAATTTTCGTCAGCGTCAACCTCTTCATGCGCACCATTTCACTCATCATTCCTGACAAGTCGCAGCAACCCACCTTCACTACCTGCAACCCAACTGCTGCGAACCCCATGTCAGATTTCCAGCAAGTATTCACTGAAGCATTCCAAGGCCAATTCAAGACCAAGGGCGAGACATGTCAGTCCAAGGATGGAAGCAAAGAGGGTCAGTTGTGGAGCTTTGGCGCCATGCGCTTGTGCTCCAACAAGCAAGGAAATGAGATGTACTGGTTCAAGAGAACCAGATACTTCCATGAGATTGTGATCCACAGGTGAAGAATTTATTTCTGGCTTTCATTTTATTTTATTATGGTTTGTTGGCAAAGCAACCAAGATTTTATTATTTTTATCTTCATATTTTGAAACTGAGATTTGTTGACAAATGTCTGACATTGCGCAGCTCCAGTGCTGTAAGTGGAGCTATTCCCCAGGTCCTTGACATCTGCCATTAAACAGAATTCTTTCTGCCTTCGACTCGAAATAAATTTTACAACAAATCACTTTATATTGTGATTCCTCAACGTGAAAAATTTCTTCAATTTTCTCGTGCCCTCCGATGGGTGGCACGCCTTCCATCTCCGGCGGTTCTTTGTGAAATGCATGTCCAATGACACCAGTTCATTGCACTGTGCCCTCATCTGTGGCTTGACGATCAGACATCTCGAGATCATGAATCTGAGATCTTCTGTCAGCTTGGGATGATCTTGCCAATGTCCTTGTGTGATGTTTCGCATCTGATGTAATAGATCATTTCCCCGCCAAGGGGTTGTTCCTACGGCCAACACTACAAAGGATTAGATGCGTACAAACATCCTCGTGACTTTTGCGGTAAGGTCACGTGCCGAGGAATATTTGGCAAAAGTGTTTGATTTTGTGGAAAAACTGGCGCTCCACCGAAAACCCGAAACTCACCGTAAAAAATGACACCTAGGCTCCATATATCCGTGGAGAATCCGTCGTATTGTCTCTTTGCGAAAATTTCTGGGGCTGTGAAACTGGGGCTCGGCGCCTCAAAACCAAAATCTATAATCCTTGCATCTCCGGTCTCTGTATGTATGGCAATTTTTTCTGGCTTCAACCAGCTGCGTCCATCATTCAGATGACTTCTTCACCAATCAATGTTACCCGTGATACAAGCCCATGTTGTGGAGGTATGCGATGGCCGAGAGGATGTCGGTCCTGATTTTGTCTCTGAAAGGTGTGCCGGGGTTTCCATGTTGTATGTAATCGTACAAGCCGATGTAATCTTCGTGAGGTGTCACGATACAGGTGTAATGTGAAAGAGGCACCTCTATAATTCTCATCACTCTCACAAGGTTGGGGTGTCGAACTGTTTTTAGCGTGTGCATCTGTCACGTCTAAGTCACAAATGGACTCTGAACATCTGCACCTCTCTTTGATATTCTTGCCAACAATTGGCGTGTTCTATTGCACGGTGCTTGATGATCTTATAATGCAATTCAGTTGGAGCTGATCATCAAATAAACACCCACCTTAAAGATCAACTGCTGACCTGTTGCCTCATGTGTCACTAGTCTGCTTTTACTTTGAAAGTTTCTCTTCATCGTCTCATTCTTCGAAAACCCAACAGCCCGCGTCCAATCGATGTCGTCATCTTGTTCTGTTGAAGTCATGTCCTCGTCCATCTCTAGCCAGCTGAGTGGGAAGGTCTCTTGTGGTGTTCTGTTCACCGCCGGAGATGGTGGTTATTGAGGCTAGTTTCACTGGCCGTTCCCAAATGTTCGGCACTTTTTCTGATTTTCTGCAAAAGTTCACAAATTGCTGTCTGAGAAACACCATGATAAAAAGATAACTCACGATTGATTCCTTTAGAATCCAATCTCACACCTTCTATAGTGCAAAACCTGAAAAACATTTCTGATGTGGCTGTGGGCGCCACGCCACGATCAGAGTATTAGCTGTTATTTACGTGGCGGTTGGTGCCATCAACTCTGAGACGAGATAATGCGCAGCCATGGCCCGCCTCATTGTTGTCTGAAAGAAGCTCATCAACAGACAACTCCAACAAAACAGACTGTGCCAAAATGGACGACCAGATGTACGACAACCCCTCCAAGGTAGGATGCATCTTCGTGGTGTTCTAAAAGACGAGACGAGTGTCTGTGCATGTTTAGTTCGTTGTGTCAAGCTTGAAATGAGGACTTTTGGCCACGATTACGTGATCATCACCGTGTACAACCAAAACAGCCTAGAATAGGGTTTAGAAGGTGTTGAAAGAATTAAATAATTTAAATTTTATCTCTTTTTATAGTGATGTATTCTTCATTCTTTTCGAGAGACGTAGAATGTGGCTGCGCCGCCCAATAGTCCTAATATGACTGTGTCTGCAATTGCGAAGTAGAGATGCGACCAGTTGACGTCTAAATAGCAGTATCCGTCTGTCAACCCAAAGCCAATGCCATATGCTGCAGTTGTGAGTTGAGGTGTAAAACTTGCAAGTTTTATGACATTTTTTAGAGGGAAAATATTGATCTGTGTAGTGTATAGCATTGTAGGCTGTCGACATCTCTCACCTGTATAAATGATGACGAGAAGGATTGAGTTCAATGTGTGACAAATTTTCAATTTCTCAGGGACGTATGGCCTTGCTGTCACGATGCTGAGGTACATGGTCACGGCTCCCGCAGCAAATGGCGCGAAAATCTGACAATTCAAAATTTGAAAAACCTACGGTAAGTACTCACATCAAGAGGGGCTAACGGATATATCCATGCGGCTTTAGTAACAAGTGCTGTTGTGACTAAGCTGAAAAATCCTGCGACAGCACCGATCCAGGAAGGCGCATACCCTAAGAACATGATCCTCCACACCATCTGTGGTTGGTTTATCGCCCAATTCAGATACCTTTAGATGTCACCATCGAATAATCGTCTCAGAATTTACCTAAAGTAATATTGACTCCTACCTCTGCTGTCCTGCGCATAACCATATCCAGATAACATGACCAACGAGATTAAACCAGTGATCAAGGTCAAGAGTGCAAAAGTCTTTGCGAAGAGCGTGGATTCTTCACCGGCGCGCTTCTTAAGGTACATGGTTGTGTATATGGCAGTCAATGTGAACATGGCCGCGCTTCCGGCAAACAGAGAACGATCTCCCAAATCTGTCGTGTTGTCCATCGGAACTGTTGTGAACATCGTCTCTCTTGTGTATTGAATTGAACCCAGATCTCCTGAACCGTTTTTCGGGACCCGGCATTGATAGAGATTTCCCGATGCTCTACAACGAACCATCTTCTCATCATTTTATCACCAATTATTAAGTTTGAAAATATTCTACTGAAGTTATCACATTATTTCAAAAGCTGATCGCGAGCCTTGAGGAACTTGTGCTTATCCAATAAAATTTGGTTGAATTGACTTCTTTTGCGCGTTTGCTTGAATATCTTCTCGTCATATCTTGAGTGATCTCCTGCAGGGATTTCGATAAATGAAACCATCGCCTTTTCAACATAAATAGTATCACATTTTCATGCTATTTTATTTTACAGCTTGCACAAGAGCCCTTGAGTGGCTTTGATGTTCTGGACCGCCTCTTTCACCATGTCTTCTACGATCTGTTTTGCGGGGACAATGTCTTCTATCACTGCGGCAACAGACCCCATCAGCCACCCCCTGATGACGTCATCATCTTTCTGAATCTCCAAGAAATCTCACCTCTGAGAGGCCTCCACAGCCTCGTGGAGGGGTACGGGTACGATTCCTTTCGAGGTCATTTCTTTTATTTCTTTCTGTTTGTTGTTCTCCCAGTCCCGCACAAAAGGGGTCGCCCTATTCACTATCAATCTATTTTTAGTTCTCGTTGTAGACGTGACATCTTTTACGTGCGACGACCTTCAAGAAAATAAGTATTATATACCTGACTCTCAGGGGTCTACCGGTGTAGATGAGTGTTCTGACGGTACCATCATAGTCTGCCTCTATGACTGCTTTTTGGTGAGCGGGGGGTGCTCCTGCCTGTACTTTTCAGTGAAATTTCACTCTGAAAAATCCAAGCGAAATAGATGTACATAACACTCCGAAACTCCGTGATGATTAGAAAAATCGATGAAAATTCCCACCTCCTTTGCGCAGATGAAGCGTGTGCCGACCCAAACAGCAGAGGCACCTACAGCTAATGCAGAAGCAAGTCCTTGTCCATTGTAGATACCACCTGCAGCCACAACCTGCATTCATGTCATCATGACAATTCGGATGTCGCAATGACATGAAATACTGGCTTTTGAACATGATGAATACTCTGAAGAATGACAGTTGTAGATTGTCACCTCTATGGGCTTCCCGTTAAGAGGGGACACTTTTCCTCTGACCAGTTCGACCACCTTCGGAATCAAAAAGGAAGTGGGAACATTTCCCGTGTGACCTTCACAATTTCAAAATTTGAATCTAAAATTTGGGCGGGCTTTGTCGTGTATAACTGGTGAGATTGTACGTTGACATTCTACAACGAGCCGTTTGAATATTCGAGGAAAATTCACCTCCTCCCTCGCTTCCCTGAGCGCAAATGATGTCACAACCTGCATCAAGTGCCTTCTGAACATGTTTGGGGTGTCCAATCATGTTCATCACAGGTATTCCCGCCTTGTGTAACTTGTCTACGACCTGCATGATCAGTGAAGTGATGTCGAAGCAGGAGTACCTCTTTGGGAGGTACACCGACAGCAGAGACAAAGAGCTTCGCGCCAGAGCTAATGATGACATCGATCAATTCGGGAAGTTGTCCTTGAGTATAGTCCTACACATATCAACTCATCATCTCGCGTAAATTATGCATTTCAGGTCTTCAACTTTTAGACATTGAGAGTGGCTCACCTTGTTGGTCTTTCTGGCAGAGCCACCAACTTGGGGTAACAGCAGATCCACACCAAATGGTGCGTCTTTGTTCTTCAGGTGCTTCTTCAGATGCTCGATTTGGAACTTTAAGAACTTGGGCGTGTATCCTACACCTCCAATGACTCCAAGGCCTCCTGCGTCACTCACTGCTGCGGCCAATTCTGGTCCAGCTGCGACATTCATGCCCGCAAGGATGACGGGATGCTTGATGCCAAATAATTCAGTAAGAGGGGTCTTGATGAGCTGTTCCGACATGATTAGGTGATGAATGGTTGATTTGTTTTGTAGTGAATTTTTCCGTTTATCCGCGGAAAATTGAACATTCCGCAGCTTTCCGCTGTCGTGACGTCGACAGTAGATTTACTCTTTGGAGACCTTCTCTACATAAAAAAAGTCCACCTTATTGCTGAAGCTCCCACAGTCAACCCCAGATTCTTATACTCAAAATGAAATAAAGTGAAAAAATACAATTTATTCAATATTTTCGCGCATAGACAATAAAATACTGGCAATCTGCAGATCGTCTTCTTCTGAGACATCTCTTGGCTTTTCCTGAGATGTCTCAATATTCTGATGAGATGTCAAGAGTTATTCTCTGACCTTTCGGAGGGTGTTTTGGCTTTGGACTTTTTGGGGCTGTTGTGGTGAGTTTTCGAGGGCTTGCCGGAGGAACTCTTCCTCTGTCATGCTCTCGACCCCTCTGTCGCGTGCCTTCTCCATCAGATTTGAATTTTGAAAATGACCGTTACCTGCTTCAATCTGGCGGCCTCAGAGCTGCGACCTTGTCCGGTCACGATGTGCGTAACCTATGTACATGAGCAAGTGTGAACGATCAGACAAGATTGTCGACGCGTCTACAACGAGCGGTTACCTTTGTCGTTATGTTCCTTGATAATTGTCCACCATTCCTCTCTATCAACTCCTGATCATTTTTAATTTCATAAAATATTAAATAATACAAGTATTCATCTACAACCAGATCTACAACAATACTGACCTTAAGCTCTTCTCGTGGTGTGCTGACCCTTCCGGTCACCACAAAAACCATCTCTTCGAACCGTTTTGACGACTGCTGGTGACTGTCAGAACTACATCTACAACTGCAACTACAAAGAAACAAACCTTGTTCTGTCTGGGTATTGTTTGGGTCTCCACTTCATCCTGATGAAAATGAGACATCATCCCTGATTTTTCAAAGACATCTCAATACCTTTTGAGACCCCCCAAGCGACTGACAATCTGACGTCATGCCCTCACTCTGCACCGCAGTCAGTAAGAGGAATATACGACGAGATCCCACCGAAATTTCATGTGCAATTCTCTGTATGGTAGTTGGGTTAGATTCTTCTTCTAGCATTTGGCGCGCAAACAAAAAACTCTTCTTTGTGGCTGGTGGCTGTACATTGTGCACGTTGGGCTTTGTCTGCGGATTTTCTGTTGTGGTTCAGAATAAATCGGGATGAAGAGTGAAAACCTTGTAGCTGTAGTGACTTGTTGGTTTTGAAGGGTGATATGACTTTCCGTTTAGACTGCCAGGAGTTAAAAGAGTCAAAATGTGATAAATGAAATGCACCTTGATGTTCAAAGACTCCATCCTTCCCTGAGTTTCTGTTGAGACGGACAGGTGTTTTGAATGTGCTTGTTCTGCAAATGTTCAGATGCGAACCTTATGAGAACTCATGAGGGAGTCGACAAACCTCGGAGGCCCATCGACTCATTATAGCTGTCCACTACGTCTGGGGCTGAAGATGAGCGAGATACGGTCAGAGATAGTTCATTCAGATTGATGCTATTCTCCTTATTGGTGTTCGAATCTTCTACTTTTGAATTGAAAGAGAAAGAGCCAAAACGAGAACCGGTTGTATGTCTAAAAGATGTTACGGATGGTGTTTGCCCTATAACGGTCAGTATAGAACAAATCTGTGTATTATTGATCTCTCGGTTCTGTATCAGCTTTCTAATCCTCGACATGATCCATATTAATACATAAAAGATCGCCATCCCACCTGTCGTCTCTAACTGAGGTGGTGAAGATGACTGCTCGAAAGAGAACTTCATGACAAAAAGAGATCAGCGAACTCAGGTATCTTCGATCGGGAATACAGAAACAAGTTTACCCGCGAATTCAAAATTTGAAATCGCGCCAAATCCGGGATCTACAACTCGAGTTATTTTTTCGCGCCTGGGGTTCTTTGTCGCCTTTAGAGCTCATGACACAAGATGAACAAGACTTAAGACATGGAAACACAACAATTTAGTCTTGGTGGAGACGAATTATATAAAATAAAGAATGGATGAAAGATGAATTCAGAGGATCTATTGTACACATCAGGTACTCTATCTTCCACCGTAGAGTTGTCTCCTTGGACTATGTCATGTTCTGATCATTTGGCACATTGTTATTGTGTGAAAAAATAAAAACAGAGCCAAGACTCACTTCTTCTGATACTCCTCGTTGAGAACATCATCATTGATCTTCTCTGTGCGGGCCTTCATGGCCTGAAGAGTGGGTGTCTCTGAATCGAGTAATTGGTCAGATTTCAGAGGTTGGATGAGCTTAGAGCCGTAGCGCTGTCCCTTCTCTCCGACATCATTCTGATGAATGTTATTATAAAATAGTAAAAACAGATTAGATATCAAGGGTTATGCGACTGAAAGTGAATGGAAGAATGATGATGATCTAACTCACCACATAGTCGGCGTCAGTCTCCCAGTCATCGTCATCGACGGGTTGAGCGGGAATCTCACCATTTATGACCTATCCTATTCAGTCCTCTCCCATTATACCCTATCAATAACTATACCTTGTCTCTGCCCGGAATACCGTGTTCGTGGGGTCTGTTATACACCGACATGTTTTTTGTTAAAAATGAATGCCACACAAACACAAGATCTTCTCATTACTTTAAAACTTGAACATGAAAGAGATGATGCAACAGCTTCCAAGTGGATTGCACCAAAAGGACTCTAAACACACAAAAATAATAAACAGAACGAATATTATTACTAGATAATAAAGCCTAAGTCGTTTATCGCACCAGGATCGATACATGACAAAACTTAGTCGAAGAGTCCGAAACCCATATCCTCATCGGCTTCCTCTTCCTTGGGCTCCTCCTTCTTGGCGGCAGCAGCGGGGGCAGCACCTCCGGCGGCGGGGGCAGCAGCGGAAGCAGCGGGGGCAGCGGCGGCGGCACCACCACCAGAGTTGGTGATCAAGTCGTCGAGGTTCTTGTTGCCAAGAGCACGAGCGAAGATGCTGGGCCAGTAGGGCTGGAAGGTGACACCGGCAGCGTTGAGGAGGGCGGCGATCTTGTCGGCCTACAGATTAATTTTAGAATTGAAATCAAGATCTCAATTGGAAAGACTTGAGAAGGGAGAGAAGTTTAGAACAGAACACTCTTGCTGCTTTTGAAAGATATAATTATTATATCAACATAGATTGGGAACTGATGCTTCTCCAATGTTTCTTAAAGATGATTTCAATTAGAAGATGAACTCACGGTGACGGGGATGCCATCGTCGTGGAGGGCCAGAGCGGCGTATGTGCAAGCAAGTTCTTCGGTGGACATGTTGATTAGAGGATCAGATGGGCTGTGTGGATGGACAGGCTGAATAATCGACTATTCAACCAACGTTTAAGTCCTTCTGCTGTCCTTCTTGGTTCAAACTCAATTTGTCGACGAAAAATAGTTCATGGTGGTACGTAAACGACATATACATAGGAAGACAAGAGAAGGGAATAGAGAACGTCGACATTCAGGGTCGAATTACAACGAGAATTTCATTTTTTCGATTTTATTTTTTCTGATTTTGTCCTCGCTCATTCGCACTGTGTTTGTCAAAAATGAAGCTGAACCTGAACTTCGAACTCACCTTGGCATCTTGGTCTTGTAAAAAGCTCTGCAGAGCTGGTTCGAATCTAGAAAATGGATGATTTACGACAGAATTGATGAAATCTTCCAGTCCCTTTCTTCTCGTCTCGATGAATTCATTATCATAACGTCCTACAATCCTCAAACGATGTACAAGAATGACAATGTGACAAATCCTCACCTGACCCCAAAAATGAGCTGAAAGTATTGCCGGGGAGTTCGGCCAGTGTCAAGCGCTTGCCTTTCTCGTTGAGACGATCTCTGAGATGGTTTCTGAGCCATACAAATTCCTTGTAACGGCGACGGACTGCGAACTCCTTCGATTTATACTCGGGAAAGGTGGTCTTCATCAATATGAGAAAAATGTCTAGGAAAAATAAGAGATCCCTCACGCTTGTCGAAACTTTGTAAGTTGTGTAGACCTTCTTTCCTGCCTCTTCGATCGTGATTGGTTCTGTAACATGCACCGTGATGAACTCTGGTGTGGAATAGCTGTCGCTAAACTCACTTTCGTGGACACTTCTTAAGTTATTGTGGATCATGATGGCGGCTCAGAAGGATGCAAAGATGAACGAGATCTCTGCTGTTGGTCGTTTGTCGTCCAAAAAACGCGAAAAGCGATGCGATTCTAAAGCGCAGAAAACACGGAGCAATCAAGAACCAAGCAAAACGATAACAAAAGACATGGTCAGACCGACTTTTCATCGCTCTGCCGCTGGTACGATTTTAGCAGGCTCTCCATCCAAATGGTGGAAGAAGTCATACATTGGCGATTACGTTACAGTGTTGCTTCTGCTGGTTGCTGGTGAGTATTAATTCACTTGTGGATTTTGTGACATGATAAGGTGGTCTAATTGCCTTATTGGTTCCCCCTTATCACAGGTATCTCATCAAAAACGACCCATCTGTGATGTACCCTGAGAGGTCAGAGATCATCCCCACTCCTCTTTTGATCGTTTTTGCTTTGGTCTTGCCCATTTTGACTTTCTTTGTCTTTCAATTTCACCACAGAAGTGTACATGATCTCCACCACGCCATTCTTGGTAGGTTTATTTGAATCATCATGTATTTTCACATTTTTACTTCTCGTCCATTCTAAATGATCGAAGGGTTAGCCAGTGCTTTCTGCCTCGCACTGTTTGTAACATCTGCTCTGAAGTCATTAGCTGGCAGATACCGCCCAGATTATCACTTTAATCCTGTTAAGAATTACGACTCGAGGTGAGTCATTCTGAAGCTGCACCGGCATAGCAGGGACCTGACGTCATGATAGATCTTCTTTCCCTTCAGGACACTCCTCTACATCCTTCAGCGGCTTGGGGTTCCTCTCTCTTTATTTTTCTGGGAAGCTGCACATCTTCTCGAGGCACACTGGAGGCGCCTTGCCACGCGCGCTCATCGCTTTCAGCCCCACCACCATTGCATTCTTTATAGCTGTATCTCGAACAATGGAGTGAGTTGTCCTGTTTTGTTTTCTTCTATTTAATTTTAATTTTTTTTTTGATTTGATTATTTAAATTTGAATTTTCAGAAGAAATTTACCGGATACTTGATTTTTCCCGCTAAAAACGGAATTTGAAATTCAAAACACTGATATCACACAGCTACCACCACAACTTCTCTGACATCATCGCCGGAGGCCTTCTCGGTGCCATCTGCGCCTTCTTCTGCTATTTCTTGTACTATCCTTCCCTCTTCCACGTAGATTCACACCTCCCCAAGCTTGCCACTTTTACATTGAAGGAGACAGAGGCAGAGAGCGTCGGAGCCACACAAGAAGAGATATAAAGAAGGAAGGTTCAATCTTCTGTGCATCTAAAGTAAAGTGGTGGTCTCTGTCAAGAGGCAGTGGGTGTCTCTGTCATTTAATATTTTATTATTAATTTTCACAATTGTTGTTTTGCATCACAGAGGTTTCAGATAAGGACCTGCACGAGTCCGACTCGACACGGTGTAATAGCAAAATAGTTTGGCACATTATAAAGCCTGAACCATCCTTTCCTCTTTCTACTAGAATAAGTCAACCCTCAGTCTGCTAGTTCTACACCTTAACTATCTTGAATAAAGAACTCACTCTTATTGTTCCTTTTCAGATGTCAGTAAGAATCCAAAAATCCCAAAAGGGGTCTTTTCTGGAAAAGTCAATCTGAGTCACTGATATCCTTAAATAAAAAAACAGAACTTTTACAGCGAATATAACTTCAAAAAAATAAATAAATACATAAAAAAACTATATAATTGTAAATCTTTTTATTTCTATTGTATTACCTGACAGATACAGATTTGTACTAAGTTTAAAATTATTTTTAAAAGTAATGCCAACTTCAAAAAACAACATTTGAGTATTACAAAAAGACATTCAAACATCTCCTAAATATAGACCAAATCACAGGCATCACATGATACCTTAAAGTAAAATATCCCAAAATAAAAAAAAACGGAACTTTTGCAGAGAGTAGAAATAGGATCTTAGAAATAATTATTTTTCAATTGAATTTAACTATTTAATTAGAAGTACTTTTAATTCCATTCTACTCAGTTTTAATCAGAAATACATATAAAATCAGTGTATGATATGCAAAGCTGCAAGTGGGATATTATATGAAAAGTGATTACAGTAGAAATTTGTAATTTAAACATATATACTGTACATGTCAGGGCATACAAACGCTCACAAATCATGCACAAGTATTTATCATGATCTGTACATGTAATAAAATGTGTAGAAAGCATGTTCTTAGCAGATAAAAAGAGAAACAATACACATGCTTAGAATGCAATATATGTGCATATTTATGGCAACTGGATACATCATTGAATTCAAATTGACTTAATACAGATACATCTGCATTCAAAACTACACCTTTTTTATGCAGCTGCGGTCAAATATCAAACAACTTAATACAAACAATGCTAGGTTGAAGTTGTTAATAAAATAAAAACCAATTATTGTTGTTGCCAATTATTTATTAATTTACTTCTTTTGCCTCTTAGAAGGTGAATTAAATCCTCCTAAGTTTTTGACCCTTTGCAGAGGGCTGCTTCTGGTCAGGAGCTTCTTCCTTACTTCCTCCCTAGCTTTAGTTTGTAATTTTCTATGACCAGTTTTTCAGGAAATTTCCCCTTTGCCTTTATTGGCTGCTTATCTTCAGATTCCTCCAGTTCTTCCTCAGTATTGCTTCTTGCTTCAGCTTCAGAGTCTTTCTCAGATCTTTCATCCTCAGAACTTTAGAGGACTTCAAACAGATGAAGGGGATTCCCAGCCTATATGCTGCAACTATACCTTGTAAAGCCCCCAATGTCATGTCAAGAACTAAGGGGAACTTGGACCCAGGGCAGTGCATCTCAAATAAATCGGCATACACTTCAATTAGAAGAGCAATCTTGCTCTTGTTGATGGGGTATTTCACCAATACATTCTCATCTGCATGGATGCAAGATGTTATGTAGACACATCTGCATTGGAGTATATTATCATGCAGATACATCTGCATTGTTGCACATCTTCATGCAGACGCATCTGCATATGGGCAAATCTGTATGTAGATACGTTGGCATAAATAAAAAGATCAATATATACTTACTTTTTGAAATTCTATGAGTGCTCTCCAGGTCTTGCACAAGTTGATTGATCTTTCCTAGTTTCTCAATCTATGCAGAAAAACTGCTCTCTAGAGTGTCATCAACAAATTTATTACTTAGATTTCACTCTCAATGATCAGGACAGACTGTCCTTCAGATATGCAGGTGTATAAAAATCTCATTTTATCTTTTATTCATTTTAAAGTTCTATTACTCCATATAATGGGATCATGGATATACAGGGGACTTCAGTTCTAATCCAAATCCAGAACTCTTTTCCTTTTAGAGACCACTCTCTTTCTCTTCAAGTTTTTACTCAGGTAAAATTAGATAGACAAGAAGAGGCTATAGAGAAATTAATGGCTTATCTTGAGGGGATTCCTAATAGACAACAGATTCTGCAATCATATTTAGACATCACAGTCCCTCAAGAGAAGATAGCCAATTTTTGGGAAGCTATCACACATTGGCAAGATATGACTTCCTCAATGATCAATAACATATCAAAGTGTCTACAATATTAGCACCCATGAATCAGAACAGAGAACCAATCTCAGATATATAGCTTATATCAATCATTCAACATATTGCATTGGTATTGTCAGAAAATAATCACAAGCACATGTAAAGCATTTCGTTTCATCTAAAATAGCTAATTTGACTCAGGGATTCTTAGTAGAAAGATTAGTTGCAAATGCATACACTTCAGCATGGCAATGCACAGATCCAAAAATAGAAGAAATAGTTTACAATCATTAAGTGTGTCAGGATAATAAAAACCATTTTCTAATTAAATCTAATCAAGATTTGATAGACTCCAAGTTATTACAATGAAAGGACCCATTTCAATAAAATTATTATTATTGAAGATTTAATTATTATTTTGAAAACAGAACT
>MZNV01000766.1:0-15529 GCA_002081555.1 Protostelium mycophagum | reverse complement strand
AGGAGTGGACATTCCTTCTCCTGCACTCCTGAATTCCCATCGCTGAGCCTCTTACTGAGCTTTTTTTTATTAATTAGGTTGGGATATTTCTCGTGATACCAAATGAATTCTGAAATGTGCAGGAGGATCCGGCACGATAAGAAGGAAATCTTCGGTGACGAGACCGGACGCATCTGTCTTGCTCGCCGCCAACGCATCGCCAAATGCCCCAATGCACGCGCAGCCGGTCTCTACACCTTCAGAAGAAGACGAGGAAGACGAACCGATTGATAACCGGTTCAAAGCCACGTCCGAAAAACGATGGGATAGACGAACAAATGTATATTGAAAAAACACACGAAGTGGAGTCTCTTTCTGATCGTATTGATGGATTGTGTCAGAGTGAGGATGATCTTGATGTCAGTGATGATTGATGATGAATAGTCATCGATGAGAGCATGCAAGAGGTGAAGGACAAGTACAGGCAAGAAAGAAGCAAGAGGATGGAGTTCCAGATCTTAGAGATACCGAGTGACATAAAGGGAATAACCACTCAAGATTTATTTTATCGAATGTGGTATACGAAGAATGAGAAACTTTTTGCACATCAGAAAAATGAAAATAACCAGCAAAATTGATCTCCTTTTTTCCATGGCTCTGTGTTTACCAGCTTTGAAGTTCATCCAGCCACCTCTGTATTCATCGGTGATGGGCCGTCCCGCTGACATCTGAACAACGATCGATGCTTTCACACAAAAGGAACGAAATGGGTGATGGGCATTCAATCAACAACGTCTTCTGTGGGATGAGTTGCTTATCTGGTGTTTTTCTGCATATAACGTAACTCGGTTATAAACGTGGAGCCGGCCGGTAGTTTACTGAGGTAAAAGGACCACTTTCAAGTTCTGTTTTACAGCTGACAGGCGGATGTCAAAAATCACACCAGACGAATTTTTTCAGCAGGCCATAACTCGAGCACCGACAGAGATGAGGGTCGCCTTCCTCTTCCTTGTAACTCATCCCACTCTGGCCATCAACTGACTCGATCAGGTCTTTGCATTTGCGAATGGTCAAGTGTACACAAACCAGACTGCTTCACAAGATTTTCAAGGAGTCACCGAGATAAATCTCATCTATCCGAGTTTACCTTCTTCCAGCGCCAACTTCGTCATAACAACCGAGAGATACAGCGGTAATGTGATCACCTACCAGACTTCCATCCCGACACAAGGCCTCTTCACCTACACCGTAAGAGTTCTGGTCACATTCGGAATGTGACTGAGATGACGCAGCTGAGCCCCGGTCAACCGAATGGAACCTTCGCTTCACTTTCCGTCAAGATCGCATCCGTCGCCACCAAATTGACGAATGGCGTTTCCAAGTTCACCATCAGCCACCTCGCCCTCTTCCTCTGTTTGGCCTTTTGTGTTGTAGACAAGAGATGGCGAGGACTCGCAGTGCTTCTGGGGTTGTTCGCTGTGTTTTATGGTGCTCAGGTGGGTGACCAGACATTACATTTGTCGGACCTCTAAGATGACATTTTTCAGGCTGCAACACCTCTTCAGGCTTTTATCCACATCAAGGTGCCACTGTCAGTCACCACCATTCGTCAAAATGGTGTCATCTCTGTCACCTTCCCGCCTCCAGTCTCTTCGTCTACAACGAGGATTACTTCCTCCACCGCACAGAGCACCTCTACCGCAATTGATATTACCACCACTGCATCCAGCACTCAGAGTTCGACCACTGCAACTCCACCAAGTACGACAACAACAACCACCCCCAGCACCGAACCAACAACTTCTAGCTCTGTGTCGACCGCATCCAGCACCGAACCAACAACTTCTAGCACTGAGTCGACCACCTCTAGCACTGAAGCGACAACTACCAGCTCTGAAGCAACAACTTCCAGCACTGAAGACACAACCGCCACATCCAGCACTGAAGACACAACTTTCAGCACTGAAGACACAACTTTCAGCACTGAAGACACAACCGCCACATCCAGCACTGAGTCACTCGACTCGACATCCACATGGTCCTCCTTCACTGAACCACAATGCACCAATGATGACGCTTGTACCTCATCCTCCGCATTCTGTGACAGCAACACTTCTACGTGCCAACCTCAATACCCCCCCAATGCTAACTGCACGCGAGACCTTCAATGTTCGTCTAGGGCATGTAATATGACCTCAGGCCAATGCACCTCTTGTGTGGATGTGGACTCCATGGTGACGCTGTACAGCGGGGTCCAGGTCAGAGCCGGTGATGTCAAACGCGGCATGTCACTTTTGGGACTGGATGGCTCGGAGAACATTGTCTGGGGAGTTCTGTTGACCCCCGCGAGGAACACCACATTCTACGGGATTAATGGTGGTCCAAGGTGAGATCTCCATAAAATCGACATTCGCGGTAACTGACGCTTTTTCAGAGCTTTTGCGTCGCAACATCCCTTCTACAACGCCTTCAGCGGGACAACAGGATTCTTACCACATGACACCTCGATCGTCAGCATCGGTGAGGGATCATGGTTGAGACAGTTCAAATCAAACGAGTGGAACACAGTGACTATTGAAAAGTTAGAGGTGGGAGGTCGATCATGATCATGTGTATTGATCAGTTTAGACTGAGAACAGAAATGCGGCTGTCGTCCAATTCCTGACCGTCTCCATGGACGAGACGCATCCGTCATTTGTCTCATCGGATCTTCTCAGCAGCTCCAACACCGGGCTATATTACCCTCTGCCTTATTCCAACCTACTCATCATCTCCAAACTCATCCCGAGGTTGGTGGATATTTTCCCTGTGGACACGACGAGATCTTTCCACCGTTCTTCCCAACAATATCCGGTCAGCACAGCCAGAGTCCCAAAGACTGGTGCGCGAGTCGCAGAGACTTTGGCACAGAAGTATGGCGCCAGCTCGGGTTGGTTCAAGAGCCCACACCACCAGAAATGGAAGAACCTCATGCTGAAGAGTATCCGCGAAGACCCCACCCCTGAAGGTTATTTACACGATCTATACCGCACCACCCTCTACACTTTGAGACAAGTAGACTTTGAGGCGTGGAGATGGAAGGATATCATGGGGTGGTTAGACTATGTGGATCCTGAAGCTGGAGGAGAACAGATTCTGTCTGAATTTGTCGACATGTTTATCGCGGAGCTGCAGGTGAGATGTGAAACGCGTCAAAAGATGCTAATGAGGTCAGGCTGAAAAGGCAGATCTGAGAGTGATGCACGAAGACAGCCACTTCATGAACAATTGAAATAAAATTGCATTCAGACTTTTCGATCCAATGTCAGAACTTTTTGGAATTTCGTTCCAACCTCTACAACGCCATCACAGCTCTTCCATTCCGATATCAACCGAAATGGACAGCCACACCCACAATGGAGAGCTGTCAGTGGTAGAAAATATCGAGGACGATCACGGGCATCAAAAAGAATCATTATTTGATTCCGTCCCTCTCGAGATCTGTTCTTACATTTTTTCTCTGCTAGAAGATGTTGAAGACTGCAATCAGAGCGATTCAAACAACAGGTGATCATTTGATCCATCTCTCATTATTATTAGTGATCTCCAATAAACCTTAACTGACACAGCTCATGCTCGAAGGACATAGTCTCTGTAATGCGAGTCTGTAAGAGGTGGAATTTCGTGGTAAATGAATTTCGTCCAATACTTTGGAGAAGACTATCCTGGAGGATGGTCCCAATGAGTTCAACAATGAGAAAGATACCAAAAGACTTGTCTCTGCTCTTGACCTCCTCTCCATTTTTTCAAGACATCAGGTGACAAGCTTTGTACATCACACGTCGATTTGGGCGTATTGATACATAATCATTCAGGGAAATCAATCTCGTAAGACCTGGACGTGGCATTCTACATCTTCTCATGTTGAAGTCAGAAGATCTCATCTCTTTATTATCTCACACACCACACTTGTCCATTCTACAGGCCAAAGTCAGATTTTCTGATGATCATTTTATTCAGGATCAGAAGATCCAAAACCAATTCTTCGGATATTTTTATCCGTTTTTGAAATCTCCAAGGTTTCCTTGGTGGACAATGTCACTCTGGACGCCATCACATCGAAATGCCCGATGTTGAAACAGATCGTCCTCTTAAGCGAAAAGGCAGAATTCACGGGGGATGGGGGTTTGGACTTGATTACAACGAGACTGACCGATTTGGAAAGGTCAGATTTATTTAAAATTTTTTAGATTTTCTGGAAACCTTTTCTGAGATCTTTCGAATCTGTGAGATTTTCAAATGATAGATTTTTGAAAAACAAAATTTAAAAATACGCGGGAAAATACACGAAACTATGGTGACGTCATCAGATTCTCTGTAGAAAGCCACGACTTCCGCTCATTATCCATTTTCACGGACCACATAGAGAGGTTTTTGGTTCGGCATGGAGGCACACTCATCGACCTCAACTTGCAATGCTATTTATGTGTGAACAATGACATACTTGAGTGCGTTTCAGAACATTGTCCTATGCTGGAGTCGTTGAAAGTCAGGCTGGTCACCACGAGGCATCAGGTGAGCTTTAAATTTCAAATCGGTGAATTTGGCGGGAAAAAACAGACGTCTTTGGCCTTTTGACTAATATCAAATGGAACTTTTGTGATTGTTGAATTAAATATATAATGGTGAAAATCACATCAAAACCAAGTTACGGCCTTGCTCAATCTGACATATATATAAAAGATATTGCGTTAAAGAATAATCTGGATTTTAAAGTCTAAAAAAAATTGCTGACAGTGAACAGATTTACCCCCAAACACTCGAGAAATTATTTAAATGTTGTAAGAGTCTCTCGGAATTTGTGGTCGAATCTCCAGAGTTTGGACAAGATTGTGTACAGGCCATCGTAAATAACGCTCAGTCATTAGAATCTCTGAGGATAGCATGTGTCCCAATCACCGCAGTAATTTTTTGTTGTTTGATAAATTCATCATTGAAAAATTTTGTGGATCTACAACGGTGTAATTGATGAGAAATCAGGCTACGTTCTCTCTGTTTCAAAAATTCCAAAAACCCCTGAAAATTTTCCATTTTTTGAGTTCCAGCCTGAGTAATTCGTGGCTGTTTCACAACCCTGACTTTTTCTCCAACATAGAAGACCTCGGTGAGTCCTGTCATTTCTGACGTATTTCTGACATTCTGACACGTTCTGACAGTTTTGTAGATATATCCAAGTCTATGATTACGGATCACGGGCTCGAGATTATTGCCTCTCAGTGCAGCAATATAAAATATTTATACATGAACCAGTGTCTATCCATCACCGATACCGGGCTAGATTCCATTACTTCCGCCAACAAACAGATCATGAAGATTGGTACTCTGTCATTCTTCCGGTGTCAGATTGACGTCTGACAGGTTTATGTCAATGTCATATCAATGACGATTGGTTGGTTGTGCTCAGCCGTAACTGTCCACGGTTGCAATTCTTCATGACTAACTCCAAAGGTGAAGAATTTCATTTTTGAAAAGTGGCGTCATCTTTTTATGATGTGGTTCAGTGAAAACTTTTAGCGTTGTTACCGTCATTCTGTCGTTAAGAAACCGTGAAGCTTACGGTAGTGAAGATAAACTTCCAAGCGTTTATTTGTGCTGTGTGGTGCATCAACTTTGAAAATCAAAAATAAAATTTGAAGGGATGGTTGTCTCGATCACGGACGAAGGCCTCTTCCACTTGGTCAAAAACTGTCCGGACATGTTACGGATGGATCTCACATCACAACACAAACTGACAGATGATTCGATAAAGATGATTGTGAGATTCTGCACAAATCTACAGTTTCTGAAATTGACAAATTGTGTCAATATCACGAATGCTGGTATCGAGGTATTTATTTTTAAAAATTTTCCAACAAAATAAAATTTTTGAAAATTCAAAATTTTACAAATTTCACAAAGAAGTGAATTTTCCTCACATAAAAAGATACTGACCACCGGCTGCCCCGATCTTCACGTTTTGGATATATTGGGCATCCCCGACATCTCCGACGCCTCGTTGCGGGCCGTATCTTCGGGCCGCTTCGCCCCGAACCTGTGGCTCTTCACTTCCTCCGGCACCAAGATCACAAATCAGGGCATGATCATGTTAGATAAAGCGTGCCCTGCTCTCGGCAGAGTCACCCTGAGTGGGACGACTGTGACAGCAGATGTGAGTTTTGATGCATCGCTTTAAGATATCGCGAACGTGATGGCAACAGAGGAATTATTCTTTGTAGAATAATGGACTATGATGAAATACTGAAGGTTTTAGGTGCGGACAAAAATCAAGACGAATTTATCACTGCGATGACCAGAATAAATTTTATTTTAGATCTTCTTTATCGGGAAAATGCGTTGTAGATGAGAGGATCAATTTTTATCTTGCATGAGAGGGACAATACCAGCCCTGACCATCGCCAAAAATGGTGCCATCTTCTCTGCCTCTTTCCGTCGGTACTCCTCTATAACATATCACCCAATGTACATAAATGTAGGACACTATCTACAACTCTGTAGATAGCGCAACCTTATGGTGCAGTAGGATTTGTGAACAAAATAAATTTCAAGAAGCATGAGAGATACGAAAAAAATGTTGTTACCTGCTCTCAGCTGGGCAACTTCCTGCTTCTCTTGGATTCTGGCGGCACGGACTTGCTCCGCTTGTTTCTGCCTTCTTAAGGCTCTTTGAAATGAGTCGTCCTCTCCATACATCTGTTTATCCCCCAGCTCCACATCATCCGCCTCCTTCGACATCTACAACGTTGTAGATGAATACATTTGGCAGAAAAACGTACTTTTGTGTAGGATGACTTCTGTTTCTTTTTTTCGATCATGGCTTCTCGTCCCGTTTCCTTCATAATAAGTAAAAATCTTAAAAAGAATAAAAAATTGTATGTTTTCAAATCCATCTCACAATTTTTATAAAAATTGAATAAAAATTGAAATAAATGGCATGAAGGATCAGAAGGAATATGTGATATCTGTGAGGATTTTGAAGATTTTTCAAAGAAATTGAATGAGCACAGGTTTGACTCACTTTTGGGACGAGTTCATTTTCCAGAGCTTCTTTCTTTTTTCTCTCTTGTTTCATTTCTTTTTTCCATTTCTTCCGAGAATTTTCCGCCTCTTCTTCCTCTTTGGCCTGATGACGTCATCGAAAATACGAAGTATAGAAATATCAAAGAAATATTGTACAAAATTTCTAGAATTGCACCTGCTCATCTGCCCTCTCATCTTCTGTCTTACGTCGTGGGATGACTTTGGACCGATTAATTGTGCCTCTTATTCATCTACAACTCACCTTGGGTCTCTTTTTCTTTGGGTAGATTTCCTTTTTATTTTTTCAATACTTTTTATTTTTTCTCAATATACCTATGCACATACAATTTCAAAATAATCACCTGCACTTGTTTTGGGGTTTGTGGCAGCTGCAATATCTCTTCTAACCTCCTCCATCTGAATTGTGTCTATATTTGATGAGAAATTCCATGAGTATCTGATGATGATTTAGAACATATCATCTCGTGTAGATTTCTTCAACATAGATCTCACCTTGTTCGTGTTGAATGATTGGTATCTGTGGCTTGTATTCCATCGTAATATTGATCTACTTTAAAATGAACAAACACAGCGACAAATCATACAGACCTCGTAAATCGCCATCATTCCATTCATCAACAAACTTTTTAAAATAGGCTCTTGCCTGTTCTGACGACAGATCATCGAAATAGACTGCCTTCTCTTTTGTCAGCCAGGTCCTGTGTTCATCAATAATGCAGCGCCGCTCGATGATGCGGACCTGAACTCTGGTGCTTTTTTGAAATAATCAGAAGATGAGATTGTCTCTCTCAATTTACGCTTTTTATGTTTCTTTTCTTTCTTCTGCTTCTTCTCTCGTGATTCCATCTCTATATGAAACAACTTCACCCTCTGCTGTTGTGTTATTATCGAAAAATCCGAAAAAATAATTTTGATTGGGAGTTGTAGTGAGGGAACTTTCGGTGAATGGTTCATTCGAGACCACGACGCTTGACGAGGAACTCGAACGATCAACGAATCACACTAACATCTTTTAAAGAGAAGGAGTAGAACTCTATCTCATATAACTAGGGTATTGACAGAGTTCGAATATTCATTTTTCCACAATCCATCGATATCTATATGATCGCCCAAAAATGATTATGATCACGCCTTCCTCTAAAACTTCGCAGACAAGCCATTGAATGTCCAATCAAAGAGAACGTAGCAACAGCAGCGGTAATCATGACGGTTCAATGAAGAACGGTGGAAGAGGAGGTTATGGAAGAGGAAGAGGTCAGAGCGACAGCGGTCGTGGAGGTTATAGCCAAGCCACAGGAAGAGGTTCATCAGGACCAAAGCAGCAGTATGTACAAATATATGTTAAATCCATCCTCTAAGTCTTAAAAGAAGTTTCAAACCAAGAAGCAACAGCAATACCTCGGCTTCAGGCAGAGTTGAACCACCAAAACAGCAGCATGCTCCAAGTGAGATCAAATCATCTTATCAATAATCACATCTATTTCTAACCAACTTCAGAGCCAACACTGAATTCGTCAGAGAATCCTCATCTAGAGACCACTCAACCCCCCACTATCAAAGTTCCATTAAAATTACCAGATGGGTCCATATCACAGCCCACTCCTTCACCAAATCCCACGACAACTGCTCCAGCTGGAGGTGCTCGTGAGTCTATTTTACTTGATCGTAATCTCTCATCCAAATCACCTGTGCCCGAATTTTCTCATACGATCTCGTCCAATCCTAACTTTCTCATATCCTATAGACAAAATGTTGTGGTCCAAAATTGCAGCACCCCCTGCCCCTGCCGCCACAGCACAACAACCCGTACCCGCAGAATCACAACAGACGACGAAACCGACAGAAGAACCTCAATCTCAACCTCCACAGGCACAGACAACACAAAATGTCAAACCTTCTAATGGACATCCTCCCGTACTTCCAGTCAGCACGGTGCAGCCACAGCCTCCTCCCTTTTTGCCGCCACATCCTGTTCCTGGAAACAACGCCGTTCCCCAGTTTGTCGAGAAGGTGATCATTTATTCATCCATCGTGATCATTATGATCCTAACGATGGACAGAATGAAGCGCCTGCGGCACATCCAGAGCCCAAACATGAGCCCAGACATGAGCTTCCTCTCTCTGCTACACTTGGAGCTCCAGATTTTGTGAGTTTTTCACTCCAAAATTTCACTGAAATTTCAAGGTGCCACCCCGTTCCATGTCCGCGCCACCCAGTTCTTCCGAACAGCAGCAGGCACACGCGTCCGGTTACATCCCTGCAAAGTCCAACACGACTTTTGTCCCACAGTACCAGTCCAACTTCAATATGCCCATGCAGAACTCGCGAGCCGCACCTTTTGTCAACCACGGCCACCCGGCTATGTACGGGCCTCCCCCCCAGGGACACATGATGCCCCCCTACTTCCACAATCCTTATTACCCCCCTCACATGCCGCCACCCCAGATGCATCCACAGGGACACCATAATGCCCCACAAGGACATCAAAATGTTCCACAGGGACACCATAATGCTCCACAGGGACACCACAACGCTCCACAAGGACATCACAACGCTCCACAGGGACATCACAATGCTCCACAAGGACACCATAATGCTCCACAGGGACATCATAATGCTCCCAACCCCACACCTCAACCCACACCGCCCGTGGAGAACCGCCCGCCCCCCGCGACCAGAGTGAGGAAGCCGTTGCTGATCATTAACCCTGAGACGATGGCACCCATAGACGTCAACGCACCCGCCACGTCCCCCGCCGCGGTGAGAGAGAAAAAGGACGATGCGACCACACCTGCCGCATCTCCCGCGCCAGTGTCTAAGAAGGAAGAGGCCGAGCGTAAGGACTCTGGAAACAAAGGAGTCCCAGCCCTCAATTTGGACTCGGACAAGGCTCCTGCTGCTGCTGCAGCTTCTCCAAAGGTTGCACCCAAAGTGGAAGCCGAGGCCAAGCCCGTCGAGACCAAAGCTCCTGAGACCAAAACTGAAGCCAAACCGGCGGAGGTGAAGCCTGAGACGAAGGAGACCAAGTCTGAGACAGTCAAGCCTGAGATGAAGGAGATCAAGTCTGAGACAGAGAAGCCTGCAGAAACAAAACCTGCCGAGCAAGTGAAGCCCGCCGAACAAAAGCCAGCCGAGAAGCCCGCGCCTGTCGAGAAGCCCACAGAGACCAAACCGGCCGAGCAGAAATCTGAAGCAAAACCAGCCGAGAAGCCCGCCGAAGATAAAACCGAGGAAAAATCCGCCAAATCTGCAGAGCAAAAGCCAGCTGAGAAAAAAGAGGCAGAAAAACCCGTCGAAACAAAGACACCTGAGGTCAAGGCCGAGAAGCCAGAAGTCAAGACGGAGGTTAAAGAGCAAGTAAAACCTGCAGAAACCAAGCCAGCAGAGAAGGAAGAGTCCAAGGCAGTAACTCTCGAGGACAAGAAGGAAGCCATCACGATAGACGATGTTAGAGAGGACAAGCCCAGGTCATCTGACAGCGATACTGACGCGAAAGAGGACAAGAGCGACGAGGACGTGAGCATATCTATTTTTAGAATGTTTTTGACCGTTTTTAGGAGGAGACATGGGAGAGCAGAGCTGAAGACGAAGATTCCAAGTCAGAAAGTGACAGCGATGAAGGACCAAACTTCTTTTATCCTGACGGAAGCATGTGGAGACCTGACAACCAGTCCGGACAGAAATCCTACACTTTGGACTTCCTCAAGCAGTTCCAGTCTCTATGCGTCTCAAAGCCAGAAGGCCTGCCCACTGACCTCATCGCGGAGGCACCTCCAGGCATGAACATGCACAGATCAGGGTCTTTCCACAAGAGCTCTGGCGGAAGAGGACTGAGAGAGTCTCGGGACCGGTTACGCAGCTCCAACTCGGGCATGAATTCACCCGGAATGTCATCCAAGAGTGGAAGGAACGCCTTGAAGGGCTCCTCTGACGGAAGAAAAATGAGAAAGAGCTCATCCCAAGGATTGAATCTGCGACCTCCAGGTGACCTGCCGGGTCTGTCGACTTCCGCAAACAAGTGGATTCCCACGAAATTCACTTCTATTGACCAGAAGGACCAGATCACCAGAAAGGCACAAGGGTCAGTTTTTAAAAATTTAAAAATGAGATATGGCGGGAAAATTTACATCTGCAGTATCCTCAACAAGATGTCCGACGAGAATTACGAGAGCTTGAGTGAGAAGCTGTTGGACGTCGGTATCGACAGTGCCGAGATCTTGGAGAGCATTTTGAAGATCATCTTTGAAAAGGCCCTGACCGAAATCAAGTTCAGAAATATTTATGCCAACTTGTGTTTGAAATTATCCATCAAATGTCCATCCTTCGGTCCTGAAGCGGTGAGTAGAAAAATTCAAAAATTACAAAATGCTGAACGCGCCAGACCTTCAAGAGATTGTTGCTGGGACATTGCCAGACCGTTTTTGAGTCCAGTCTTACTGAGGCGAAAGAGAAGGCCAAAGGTGCAAACGCAGAAATCTTTGCCAGCTTGACAAAGGAACAACAAGAGGAGAAGCTTGTAGAGGAGATTCTTGCCAAGAAGAAGGTTCGGTTTTCAAGTGTCCATATTCTAAAACTTTATCCAACACTCTCCAAAATATAAATTGTTGACTTGTTTTCGTCTCGAAAAATAATTTCCTCAATTCGGATAGGTTGTTGGAAACATCAAATTCATTGGAGAATTGTTCAAGAGACAGATGCTGAACGACAAGATCATGGTGAGATGTCTCCAAGAGCTCATGGGTGACGCAACCTCTGACCCAACACCGGAAGACCTCGAATCACTCTGTGTCATGCTGACTGGTAAATACTATTTTCAATCATCACATTTTAAAAATAAAAAAACTTTTGAAATTTTAATAAATTTTCCATGTTATTTTTCTGACCGGATAAGGTATCGGACAGCAACTGGATCAATCCAACAGCAAGAACAAGGTCGACATGTGCTTCATGTACCTCACAGACGTCATCCGCAACAAGAAGCCTCCTTCACGTATCGCCTTCATGATTCAAGACGTCTTGGCACTCCGAAAGAACAACTGGGTCAGCCGAAATGAAGCCAAAGAGAAAGCCTTGAAGTCCAGCAGTGGAAATGTGACCACCATTCTGCAGAGAGACAGCAAGGAGAAGGGCAGAGCGGCCATAAATACTTCGGGCACCAGCATATTGAGGAAAAGCCAGTCTGGAAATAAGGACGGAGGCAACCTAAGAAATTCGCAGAGCGGGTCTTCAGGAAGAGGTTCTCTCACTAAGAGTTCAAAGGGAGACGACAAGCGTGAGTGCTTTATTTGTTTTACATTTTAATATTTTTCGAATGTTTTTCAATTTGAAGAATTTTTTAAAATTTTAACAGCAAGACACCACGACTTGCGAAGCAGCCGAGAAGGCCGCAGTTCTGGAGGAAGCCGTGATATCGGCCGTATCATCTCTGACTATTTCGCCACACGTGGAAAGGACAATGATTTCAACAAGTTGGCGGACGACGTCAAGGACATGCCCAGCACCCAGCACAGTGAATTCATCCAAGCACTGTTACTTTATGCTTTAGACAATGAGAGCGACAAGAGACATTACTGCCAAGAGACTGTGGACCTCATCATGCAATTGGGTAAGAAGAACTTGGTGGAGAAATCCAGCTTGCAAAAAGGGTGAGATATTTCTAGATTTTCACAAAAGTTGCGACATCACAAGACCCATAATGATAAAAACATGCTTTCTAATTATTTGGTTCAAAATTTCCCGCCAAATCTCAAAATTTGAATATCAAATGACCGACTGTTGTAGATACGAAGGAGCCACAGAGTTCACCGCCAAAAACACGAGAGCTGACCAGGCCAAGTGGGCCATATCGGATCTGTCTATGCTGATCGGTTACGCCATTTTGGACGGATGCCTCGACCTCTCAGCGCTTCCTTACGTCCTGAAGAGCACAGCTTCTTCGGATTCATTCTCTGGACGCCTCATCGCTTCGAATGTTCTCAAGTTTTTGAGAGATAAGATGGGCGTGAGTGTTTATATTGATCATGAAACTACAAAATTATTTGATGAAATTTTAAAAATAACTGAAGAATACAGTCGACAGAACTCCGTATCACAGCATCCAAAGGACTGCGTCTCAATTCATTGTTCCCAGGCGAGGACAAGACCAAAATACAAGCCTACTGGGAATCTCAGGTGACCCTCTACAACCCGCCCGATCTAAAAATAACTCACAATACGCAGGGTCTGAACGATTTGTTTGAGCACATCGGGGAAGAATCAGAAGAGGAGAGCAACGATCAAGTTGAAGACAGTGAGATGGACTCGATGAGGGCCGAGCTGATGGAGGAAGTGAAGGGACTCATCGCAAAGGAGGAGAAATCTCGCATCCTCAGATGGGCAGACGTAAGTGTCAGATCTGACGTGATCTTCAGATTTAACAGATCTTTACGATTTTTGGCATGATTGAAAAATAATTGAAAATGTTAGGAATCTGTTGACCCAGAGACACTCGCGGACGAAAAGTTCAGTGTGCCAGTACTCTCAACACTACTACAAACAATACACTCCAAGACACCGGACGTCAGAGGCATGGCAGACCAGCTCAGCAGCTGGGAGAACGTCTTTAAACTGTTTTTGTCGACCAAGGATCTGAAGACATCATTCTTGTACGAGATGCAGCATCTGTGCGCATCTTTAGATTTTCCTTCTGGTACGATTTCTCGCTGAATTACAAATCTATTTCTGGTTGTAGATACAGTTAGTGACATGAATTCCAGGAATGATGGAGGGCCTGTTGGAACAAGCTTATGAGCTGGGACTTATTGGCAGGGATTCTATGAAGCAGTGGATCGCAGACGAAGCGACAGAAGAGAAGACCAAGGCGCTAGAAAGCTGTTCGTCCTCTTTCCTCTCTGACTTTGAGTGATAAAGCGTGTGTATCGACTTGTTTCTTCCCAGTTACATATGTAACAATGTAACTAGCTTTTGTAATGTGTCTATATTTAGAACCTAAACCACCTGATTCCTCAGACAACAGGAACTTACTTGTTCTTCGCCCAGATTTTTAAACCAATCGTGAAAGTAATCGGGAGATTTCGTGGTGCGCCTGTCAACCATGAGCGACACTTTTGACCCGGTGTGTCTTGACCTGCTCATTTTCGCCCTCTTCACTCACAGTACATAAAAACGATGGCCTTCGGTTTTCAAGACACAACAGCTGTGCTGCCTTTATCCGTCGACAAGCAGAGGTTTTCAAGCCGTTTAAGCTCCTCTGTAAGCTTGGCCAATTCAAAGTCGAGTAGATCACTGTGAGGAAGTAGCCGAGAAACAGCCTATACTGACAACAACAGATCCTGGATAAAGAGACTATTGTCAATAAGATGCATCGCCGTCTCTGTCTCGGTCATCTTCGTACTCCTCACCTCTTCCATCTTGGTGGTGACTGGTGGACGACAACAGCTCAACCTGACACGCGCCAAGAACTTTGCAGAACAACATGGTGCACAACTGTTGATTGAATTTCAGCTTCAGAGCAGTTTGAATCAGGCAGACGAAGCCATTACTGTCTGTAAGCCAAGATCATGCGATGTTCACTGACGAAGTCATTTCAGATAGTGATTACCTTAAAAAAGGCAATGTCATCCAACCACCTCCAACGAATGTCAGTCAACCCATCATCCCCGAATATTGGGATGCGCTTCTATTTGCTCGACAGGAAGAGAGCCCGGTCAGACAGCAAGGATACACGCTCTCCTTCTGTTGGACCACTGGAAAGGTGATGAAGGATTCTTCAAGTCAAACTGACTTTCCGAAGTGCGTCGGAGTGCAAGGTCTCCCTGGGCTTTTTATCGTATTTGAAAACTTTGTCGTCGGTGGTGTGTGGTACGCGTCGACTTCTTTCTCTTTGTTATTGTTATCTCTTTCCCATTCCATTTTGTGTAAGTATATACACAATCTAATACAACACAACAAATAGAGATGGTCATTGAGGAGTCATGGCTGTAGTTCTCTGGGATGATAACAAGCTCATGTATATCCAAAGTGTGATTTATTATGCTACATATCATTATCCCTGGCATTGGATTGATGCTGTTGAATGACTTGGATTTTCTAGCTCTTCTAATGACCGATTTGCACCGCATTGCAGAATTGGACTGGTCTGATTATCACACACATTGCAGAATTGGACCGGTCTGATTATCACACACTCACTATCCTATGCAGAGAGTCTGCTGGTATTCAGTTTGCCCTGGTTTTTAAGGGCCAATATACTAATCTGCAGCTGCAGTACATTGCAGCCTGCCACAGCCGTCTTTGTGAAAAGACTTCAGCAGCCACCGTCTGCATAAACAACTACTTCCTTTACTGTGCTGAGTGTGGTCTTACTTTTCGACTTTATAGTAATGGCAGTGAAGAACACTTGTCTTGCTAGACATGGTAAGTCAAATCTGACACACATCACTTATTGATCTATGTAGGATGTTTTTTGTGTGG
>MZNV01000760.1:0-13115 GCA_002081555.1 Protostelium mycophagum | reverse complement strand
AGAGATCCCAAAGCCATTCAGGGCTGGAAGGTCCATACTGACATAGAATTTAGAGGGCAAAGTATCAAGCTCATGCATAAAGTTAAGTCTATTTTGAGACCATGTATGCCCTGCAACCCTTACTGTGGCTTGCAGTAAATTCACAAGCACTAATTGTGGGGCTCTGTAGCCAGGTCCTAGAACTGATTATGAAATTTCAGTGAATTTTCAGAGTGAGGTTTTATTCTTACAGGCTGACCATAGGATGTCTGGGCGGGGTTGGTGAGCATACCTGGACAGTTTCAATGGATTGAGACCATCTACAACGCTCATTGTAATTCATTATTATTATTATTACTATCATCATTATCATCATTGTTATGTTATTGCTGTCATGTTATCTTGTTTATTCATATTTCAGTCTGTCAATATTTTGCAGTGTCAATCTACAACGCAATATCTTGTCTGATATTGAAAAAAGACAGATGACAAGAGTTGAGATGTCATAATGTACGCACCCGTAATATCACCCAAATGTGCTCATGAATAGAAGTGCAATCAATGTGCTGATATTAGGGTGTCATCTGTGCACATGTCTTGAACAAGACATGTAGTGTAGTAATCATGCAGACTCAAGACATACTGTGAAAGCTAGGGAAAATTCAACGTACTGTGGCGAGGATTGGGTTGAGGAAGACAGAGCGATCATGATAGACACATTGGATGTCTTCAATGAGCTCCGCATGCAGCGCAAAATAAGCGTTGGCCTTGTTTTCTTGAGCTCCGCATGCAACGCAAAATAAGCGTTGGCCATGTTCTCTTGTTTGGCTTGTGCCTATCCCCGTCAGTTTTGAAATCTCAGTGAAATTCCCACCTTCCTGGCCTTCTCAGCGTGGTTGTTGCCGGTGTGGACATTGACATCACGAGTGTATCTGTCCATGTCTAATCTCCTCTGATTTCTGACCTCGATACGATCCTGAAAATGTCAAAATGATGATTTCATCCTCTTAAATATTTTGAGAAGATGGAAACACCAGAACAAAAATTCAGATGAAGGTATGGTCGCCGATGATATGATCTCACCTTGATCTCCTTAAATTGACCGAGGTACTTGGCTATGGGTGTGACTACATTATTAGTCACTTCTTCCTCCTAGATATGGTCAATCATTATCGGCACATGACAAGACACGTCATCATTAAGTACTCACGAAACGTTGACGCTCAGCGTCCACAAGGCGGATGTTATCATTGTTTTTTTGGACGGCAGTATACATTGGGCTGGTGTTTACATCGTAGAACTTTTGAAAGTGCATGCAGACCTCTGATTGTCCGATGGAAAGTTCTGCGGGAATCAATTCATCATAGTTTGAGGCTAATATCACCGCCCGAAAAATGGAGATGATCCATACCTTTCGTGAACTTGTAAACTTTGTCGAAATCCTCTTTGAGCTTTTCTACTTGCTTATAGAGTGTCTCATAATGTCCCTTCCATTCTTTGAACTCGGCATCAGTGGTCTTCTCCGTTCTGTCCATCTTTTCCAGAGCCTGAAACCAGTTAATGGCTCAGATACCTAAAATGGAGATGCAAAGAGCTCACCATGTGTTTGCCTCTAGCAAATCCTCTCTTAATTGCAGCCATCGTGAAACGTTGTTGGCTTCTCTTGCGTGTGCTTGTTGATCGATATGAGTAAAATGACTGTTTAATTTCAAAGAAATTCCCCTTTGTAGTTCTTTGAAAAAACTTTTGTGAAGCAATGAACACAAGCACCACTCTGCTGCTTGTTGTTTATCGTCAATCTGACTGAATGATATGTGAAAATGTCAGATACACTGTCTAATCCACCATCACAAAGATCACTGGATCCCTGCCTCCCAACTTGTTCGTCTGACTCATTGTTCAATCTGACTGGATGACACGTGAGAATAGACCAGATCATATCCAACATTATAAGACGGCGAGATCACCTGCCTTTCCCCCCTTCAGCATGGATGTACAGTGATCATGAGTTATAAATTGTGAGTCAGACGGACTTTCATTTTCATCAAGATTAAAATAATACGAGAGAAAAGAAAGTTCCATGCAATTTGAGCCGCCAACTGTCAAAGTGCAGTCGCAGGCGTCAGAAAGACGGTTGGTCATCCAGCGGCAGAATTTGTACCATACCCCAGCTTTAGAGGTATCCAGTTGAAAGACTCTGCTGAATATTCATTCTCCTTCGATATCGATTGGGATGTCCATCAAACGCGAAGGAGGACGATACCCTCTATCGGTGTCTTCAGCATTTCCATTTTTCTGATCACGTTACAGTTCCTTAATACGATCTCATATATGATAATCTGAGATGACCTCGCCAACACTTCTTTCATCTCCAAGCATTTCGAGAAGGGAAGGCAAAGTATCAAAAGAAGAGAAGAAAGACCGCGAGAGGCGCGATAAAGAAGAGAAGAAGAAGCTTAAAGAGGACGAGAAGCGTCAGAAGGAGGAGGAAAAGAAAGCCAGAGATGAAAAGAAAGAAGAAGAGAAGACCGTCTTACGAGAGAGGAGAAACACGATGAGGTGAGTGATGAGAGAAAATGCGAACCCGATATGGCGATATACAGATGAGATGATAAAGAATGACACGATCAGAGGGGACAGACCCGAGACTCTGGGAGTTTTCAAATTGATCAGAGCTGCAAGTTTCATCAACCGAAAAGGATCAACCCATCCACCCGATAGAGGGACATTATCACCATCATATTCTCGTTCTGAAGGATCAGATATACACAACAGGACATTAAAACCAGTAAGTCTATGTTATATTTCTTGCATCTTTTTCCTCTGCAAAACGGTTTCGAGACACCTTAACACACGAGAATCTCTACGTGATCATAACGCGAGAAGGTACCCTCTAAATCTCTGCCTACATCACCAGACATGAGGTCAAATGTAAATACAATACAAATACAAATTTCAGATGCAGATCAGGAAGGTGTTGCCATAGCAAATGGGAAGGTGAGATATCATGGATCTCGTGCTGATAAATGCTTTCTATTGTCACAAGACATCATGACAGTCTCGCCACGTCATTTGATGATGTCATAATACTTGATGTCACACCATCCTTTCAAGATATCATAAAATCACATCACGATATCATCTAAGACATCATGATGACGTCATGAAGGAAGAACTCAAGAGGCAGATGTCTCGCAGTCCTTCAGAAATTAAGAGGGACAGAAAATCCGACATAAAGAGTGCGTTGGGATCGCTCAGCAGCAAGTTGAAGAGAAGGTATTCTCATTGAATTATAGAGGGTGGATTTCTGCATTGAAACATCGTCTGCGGCTTTGCCGCAAACAATAATCGCTGAAAATTTAATTTTCCCGCCATTTCTGGCAATTCAAATCTCAAACCTGTTTCTTTGTTGAATCAAAACTTTCCCAGGCCCAAACACAAATACAATAGGGTTGCATGCCAAATATTTGTTTGCGGTTATTACCGTGGAAATTTTTCGCAAACTACAAATACACTTTGACAACCACTGTTTTTGTATTGGTGCAACCCTTTAGCACCTGCGGAGGAGAATATTTCTGACAGGTTGTAGAGCGTCACTTGCAGTGGACGATGACTTTGTAAATAAATTGAGGCAATCACGAGATGACAACCCCGCCATTGTCAGGTCAGATGATCCACATCACATCACGACATGTTTCTGCATATCGTCCACTAATCGAGATGATTACAAAACAAAAGCAGGATGGATCTGGTACAGATCATTCCACGTCATCGAGATATGATCTGTCTTATCCGCAGTTGAAAGAAATCAGCGAATATCCACCAAAGAACCCACAAATAACCCTGGTTTCTGCGGCAAAGCCGCAACCGCCAAAATCCCTCAGAGATACACACGAATATATTTTATCAATTATAATCTCATCACATGTCCACATCAACTCTGAAGTCAAAGCTAATGACGTGTCTTGTTTGCAAAGACCCATTTATTTCTCAATATCACCTGCACAATTTCAAACGATCCCATAATGAGAAGTGAAATCCTGAACTATATTAGAGAAACACCAAAGCGGGAAATTCCAAAGGAATTAGCCAAAAAAGAATTGGAAAAATCGGCCTCAAAATCCCCGAAAATGACACAATCCCCGGAAATTTCGCCGAAAAGTCTGAGAAAAAACGGGTCGAGGCCGATGCCTATCAAAATGACGTCATCAATTGACATCCCAAATGACGAACAGAATCGTGAGTGTTCTATGTATAGGCGTTGTAGATGGCCAAAAGAATAGGACAAAATTTTCTATTGTAAAAAATCATCCAAGAATTTTCAAGTTGAATTATGACTTTCAAGTTGAAAAAATATAGTCGTGGCAACCTTGTCAACGCGAGGACGTGCGCTAACAATAGCATATTCTGGTGTACAGAGAGCCGCCATAATAGAAGACAAACCTGTCAATCAGATATTCAGAGGAAGAGTGAGTCCATTTCCCCGAACTTTCCGAGAACTTTCACTGAAATTTCGCAGGCGAATCGGATGGGGTTATTTTCGAGTACGCCGAATTTGTTAATTCTGTTGGAAAGCGCCGGACACCTGACAACAAAGAGGGGAAAGAGGCCAGGCGACGATCTATCCAATGTTCCCATAATTCTATCACCCACGGGGGGACGCAAGGTGACGTCATCATTTCTAAAAATAGAAAATACATCTTGATTCTGAATTCCTGAATTTAAGTTTTGAAAAGTTCTCAACAATAAAATTTCACTTGGGAAAATAATCGAAATTCCATCACATTTTCACAATTTTCCCCGAAATTTCACTGAATTTTGACAGCAACTGTTGTCCATGACAACGAGCGTTCCCTTGGAGATACAAGAGAGACTAAGAAGTCCCAGAATGTACGATGATGTTAAGATGAAGAGGACGACATCTCTACCTGCCTGTCTAAGTCTTGAGGAACAGAACGAGATCTTGAAGAGGTAGATGTAGTGAAATTAGTCATCACTATGACGTCATGATGACGCAATGTGACCTCATCATTATTCATGGCAGACAGATTTTATGTGACACTCATCATGTCATGATGATATCGTATTGTGTCATCATGACGTGTCGTTGTAGAAAATGAAAATTCTGAAAGATTTCAGGATCTTGTGGGCCCCAGAGGGAAGAAAAGATCACCTCACGCCTTTACCCTACATCATTCTACAACGCATCGCATCTTATCTCAATTTTTACGATTTATGCAGTCTCGTCACCACTTCCCGTAAAATGCTGGAGTTGGGTGAGTACTTACATCGTTGTAGAGAGCCAAATATTCATAGAGATAGGAAAATCACAAGAATTGTGGACGGGTCTGCTGAATAGATTCGACACACGCCTCATGACACCCGGTAAATTTCGACATTTCACACAGATTACCTCATTTTGACATATTTTGACATTTCTGACATATTTTTGACAATTTTGACAGCTAAAGACCCAGATTATTGGGTTGAAATGCGAGTTCCAACTTTGGAATTACCAGAAGAAGTGGTCTCCCAGGACGGGGAGAACGCATTGTCTTTGAATCAATTAATATTCAGGCTGACACCTGGGGCTTCCGCACTCGTCGGTAAGACGTCATGACCTGTCGTTACGACATCTCAATTATTCTCATCTTCTCGTGGTGTTTTCGAATGATTTTATTTTTAAAAAATAGATTTATTGACAAATTTAGATTCCGATGATTATGGCGCTTTCCTTGCAACTTACAGGACATTCACCACGCCACAGAATTTGATCCGGAAATTGGTCCACAGGTAATGTCTTCGGAGATTTGAAGAGTAAAATCTCCTCAGTTTTCAACTTGAAAATGATGAATGTTCATCAGACTTTTCTTGAAATAACAAAAAAATATTTTTTAAAATATACAATTGAAGATATTATTTTGTCATATTAAATATTACATCATGTAAGATATTTATATATTTTTGCAGATACCACGTGCCAATACCAAACGAAGAGAATGATGCCAAATTATCCGAGTAATTCTTTCTACTTGATCTTTTTAAACCAAAAATCACCGGACACTTCTAAAAATAGAACTGACTCGTTGTAGATGGAAGAAGGTGATACAGAAGCCGATTCAACTGCGCGTCTGTCGGATCATCAAGACCATCATCGACGATCATTATGATGATTTCAAGGATGAGAAGACGACCATCATGTACTTGAAGATTTTTGTGCGTGGCATGCTCGCGCAGGGAGATTTATATGGAAAGCCCATTTACGCATCTTTCCAGAAGAAGGTCAGTTGTAGATGACATATCGTCTGACACTATGTTGACGCGATGTTGTGCAGATTATGCGGCAGAGCCGCAGAATAAATGGTGCAGCTGAGAGGACATTTCTGGTGTACACAAGTCGCAGAAAAATCATTCCGCAACCAATAGATGTTCAATGTAACTTGACAAAAGTGAATTTATAATTTATTATTTGTGGCAAAGCTATGTAAAAGGAATCCCTTTGCACACATTCAAAATTTGAATTCGGAAAATGGCGCCAATCCTCAAATTCATTTATGTTGTTGCGAGGACGCTGCAGCACCAAAGATTCATGACATCTCAACGAAAAGATCTGATATCACAAGTTGCGATCGGAAACGACCGTGATGTCCCCCAAGACCGAAGAGTTCCACAATAGTACAAGAAAATCTAAAAATAGAATCACACTATTCAACTCTAACTCGACAGCAAATGGGGACCTCTTAGAGTACAAAATGGAAGCTCTGGCGGAGCAATTGACTCTGATTGAATACGAGTTATTCCGGGGTGTCAAGGTCAGTTTTCCCGCCAAATTTTCCCGCCAAATTTATCTCCAAAATATTTGAGCTCGGAATTTTTTTCCGAGATTTTGGCGCCATTTTCCGAATTCAAATTTTGAATGTGTGCAGCCGGAAGAGTTCACGGCATTGGACAAATCAAAAGTGGACGGGAGTGCAGGAATGACAAACATGATCAATCACTTCAACAAGATCAGCAGATGGGTGCAAGAGGAGATCTTACTGGAAGAAAAGTTGAAAGCCAGAGCCCGTAAGATCGAGAAGTTTATCAAACTGGCACATGTGAGTCGTAGCATCTCTTCATCATGATGATGGATCACGATTCGTTCCGTTGGATTTCGGAATTGTAGAATGACATTTCACAGCACCTGAAAGAGTTGAATAATTACGAGACACTGATGGCGATCATATCTTCCCTGAACGACACGCCGATACACAGACTGTCCCTCACAAAGGCAGAAGTGGCGCCCTCTTCTCTAAAGATGCTGGAAGAGCTGGCACTGCTGATGGCGGCGGAGAAGAGTTATGCTAATTATAGAAAATCCATCAGGGAAGTGATAGAGCAGGGCTCACCGTGCATACCATATATGTAAGATATCATATTTGTCTTTTCGCAGATGCGTCTGTAATTCGCAGATGCGTGTGCAAATTCGCAGATGCGTGTGCAAATTCGCAGATGCGTGCGCAAATTCGCAGATGATGATCGGGTAATTCTGAGGAATTACAGTGGAGTGTACAGGAGGGACATGATATACCACGAGGAAGGACAGAAATCAGCAACAGGGATCAACTTTGGAAAGTCGAAGCAGATCTACAGCATCATGCAAGACATCAGAGGTTTTCAGATGAACCAGTACCAGGTCAGTTTTAGAGTTGTAGACAGTATTTTATATGTTCATGCTGGAATAAATGTTGACGTCTTGCAGTTACGTGTTCATCCATCATTGAACATTAGACTGAGGAACATGCCACCATTACCACCTGGAATGACACATGAAGAATATAAGAAGACCACACTATGGAGCCTCTCCCAATTAAGAGAAACGAGGGCAGGGAATAGAGCTTCCATCATGCTGTAATCGAGATCTGGATCTTTTAATAAATTTATTGTTGTTGATAATCACCAACACTGATCCATCATCATCCAGTAATCATCCCATTCTGCTCGTCCATTCGCGACACATCAAAGTTCTCCCACAAGACTTAAAGTCTCAAACCCCGCAATGAGGAATCTGTCATCGCTGCCCCAGACACCCCTGCAATACAACTCTGTAAATGATTACCAGAAGGTCTGAGGCAAATTGATTTTACTGAATTCTTTTCGTTGTAGAATTTCACCGCGCCTCGTTCGCCGAACGGTGTATCGGATCGCACTTAACCACAATCGACAACACGAGCATCGCAACACACACAATAGAAGATGATCGTGCTCTTCAAGACAGATAAACAGACGTTCAACTTGGATATTGAGACGAGCATTACCATCCCTGAGCTCATAAAGAAGGTGATCATGCCGCTATGACTTTCGACAAGATCAGGATCAACCCAACTCAGGTTGCAGAGAGATCAGGATCACAAAGAGATGAGATCCGCCTTGTCTTTGCCGGAAAGCCGATCACAACAGGCAAATTGGATGATTATGGGGTCAAGAAGGAGTCTGTTGTGCATGTGCAGCCGGTACCGATGGTGTCCATACGACTAAATTTTGAGAAAGATACAAAGGGCGTCAAGATCCCAAACGGAGCAAATGTGACAATCAGAGACGTAAAAAGGTGCCACATCATTCAAGTTTGAAGAACACCACTTGCATATGTCTCGGTGAAGCCGCAACACATTTTAAAAAGTCATCTTATTGTTCACGTGCAGAGATGTGCAAACACCCTCGTATCTACAATTCCACAAAATCCATACATTTGGCGGGAAACTGACTCTACGTGATTCGTGCAGAGATGTGCAGACCTCGTATCAACAATTCCACAAAATCCCTACATTTTTGGCGGGAAATTGACTCTATTTTTAGAATAGTGAGGAATGCATACCCTGATGAGCCAGACTTCGGTCGGAGGTTACCGGATTTATTTTTCAACGAGAAGCTATTGTCGAATAACACAAAGTTCGCGTCAAGCGGTGTCAAACAAGGAGACCAAATTGTAGTGAAGAAATGCACATCAACCGCTCCAGAAGAGGTGATTTTATGGCTCATCACCATCTCAACTTGCTTCTCAAAGTGGTTTTTAAATACAATGATTTTTATTTATCTATTGCTCGTAGTGTCCGATATGACCATCTACAATGAGCCATCTAAAAATAGCAGCAGGAAGAGCCTCCCAGCGTTGATGCGGATGAGCTGATTGCTAGTTTTGCAAGCTCTGACAGCGGGGTGGAGATTCTATTCTCTTTTGACACAACTGGCTCCATGGAAGGTGATCCCATAATTGAAATCAAAAATACTACAGCAAATAATGCATCTACAACGCGAGTAGATGTGAATATTTCCTGAAGGATTTAGTGTGCCTGAGCAAAGTACGAGAGAAGGTGACAGAGACGGCGACAAAGTTGATTGCCGATATCAAAGACATTCGTATAGGTATGTGCAGCACAGCATCTTGAATGTGACCAACTTCTTCGTTGTAGAAAGTCTCTACTCTAAAAATAGCTCAGCAAAAACTGAGTTGAACCACATGACTTTGTTGCAAAAACACCAAAAACATATCCAAGATTTTAATAAGAATAAATATATCCAAGTTAAATGAATACAGGGATTATCGCACACGGTGATTATTGTGACGGGCGACTCGCCATCCAAGTCCTCGACTTGACATGTGATGTCTCGGAAATCGCCAAGTTTGTAAAAGCGGCGGGAAGAACGGGTGGCGGGGACGCACCCGAAGCCTATGAGCTCGCCTTGAGGGCCGCGACTCGTTGTAGTTGGACGGAGGGAAAGTCGAAAGCGTTAGTACTTATCGGTGATGAGGTCAGATGTGTTTGCATTCTGCAGGATTTTGTATATTAATTTTACTCCGGAATATTTATTCTTCACAATCTCATCGAGTTTATATTTACATAAGCAGGCCCCGCACTGTCCGTCTTTCACTACAGAGAATATAAATTGGTTCGAAGAATGCGTGAGTGCAAAAGATGTTGGTACACCGAGATCCTCATTTCTCCAGGACAAGCTACAAGCGAAAGGCGTGAAAATATACGGTGTGCAAGCTCGGGATGTGGTACACGCCACACCCTTCTACCAAGAGATATCTAAACGTACCGGTGGCCTTCCCATCAAGTTTAAAGACTTCGATTTGATCGTTCAGATGTTTATGGCCATTTGTTATAGAGAAGCAGGGATGGAAAGGCTGGAAGAGTATAAGAAGAAGGTGATTTGTTGGTATCCTGACTTGTATTATATATCTTATATCTGCCAAAATAATTTCATTATCTCCGTCTACAACGAGCATCTCACACTTTGCGTACGCAAACGAACAAAATATTTACACATAAAACAACAGACCATTCCGCGAACCAAATACACACTTCAAATACCGAGGATGTTGACGTTCTACACAGCTTACTGATGAGGGTATGTCCAATAACATGGAAGAGATGTTTGAAACTCTGGCAAAACCGAACGTGGAGATCGAGCGCAAAGAATACGAAGAGAAGACCAAGAAGCCGAAGAAGCCAAAGAAGCATCAGCAGACAGTGGAAGATAAAGAGGATGAGGAGTCCAAGGCACCTTGGTATAACTTGAAGTTGGACACAGGTAGATCTGTTCAAATCACGTGCATCCATCTCTTTTAGAATGTGGTGCAACAGAAATTTCCAATGCATTTTTCGGCTGCCAAAACATAAATACCAGAAGTTTATCATTGCAACACGGGTAGTTAGTATGTCAAAGTACATTTTGTTACGCTCAAAAGATCCTGCTCTTCCAGAAAAGCCTCGAAACAACTTTTTGTAGCACAGATCCATCAAAAAGCCTCTGACGTCCACAGGTAAACCGCACTATTATCCTTGTGAAGAAGGCACTAGTTGGGCCCGATCCCAAGGTATGAGCGGGTCAGATGTGCCTCCCTCCTCATACATGAAACACACGATCGGTACTTATCCGGGGTTGGTGAGCTGGCACGGCTCCGCGGTGACAGCGACATCAGAAACGAAACCGGATGGACATTTCAAGGTGCGTGTCAGATCTGACATCATTTTGATATCTTTGACAGGTCGTGACCATTGGTGATGGAGCTGTGGGAAAGACATGTCTGTTGATCACCTTAACTACTGGAGCTTTTCCGGGTGAATACATCCCTTCGACATGTGACAATGTCGCCATGGGTTACTATCACGGTACGTATCCATTTCTAATAATCCCGCGAGCTAATTGATGGCCTCAAAGTCTATACTTCAATGTAGTTTTTGACTTGTAAACAGAAGGAAAGAATCTGCAATATGGCATCTGGGACACTGCCGGCCAAGAAGATTACGATCGGCTCAGGCCTCTGTCTTATCCACAGACAGACGCATTCTATATCTGCTTCTCCATCATCTCCCCCTCATCTTATGAGAATGTCAGCGCAAAGTGGGTCCCGGAGGTGCGAATGTTTCCGAATGTAAAAGTTGATTTGATCAAGGTGAGACATCATTGCCCGGGAGTCCCGATCATCTTGATCGGAACCAAGATGGATCTGCGAGAAGATAAAGAGACAGTAGAGAGGCTACAGAGTAAGGGTCTCCGTCCAATATCAACAGAACAAGGAGAAGATCTTTCCAGAAGAGTCGGTGCTATTACCTACATCGAGACATCCTCATTCGCATGTGAGTCGTATGATGTGGATGATGTTGTTGACATGACCAGCTCAAAATATGGACAAGGAGAAGATCTTTCCAGAAGAGTCGGTGCTATTACCTACATCGAGACATCCTCATTCGCATGTGAGTCGTATGATGTGGGATGTTGTTGACATGACCAGCTCAAAATATGGACAAACTGATGCCGTTGACAACATCAATTGTTTACAGAAAGATGACCACAAAAGCAAAGAGGGAGAAATGTAACATAATGTAGTTGAAGATAAAGAGCTCGAGTTTTTACATACTACATCTATTATACTATTATCATCTATCATCCGACACAAAGGAGCACCGTGGAATTTTGATAAAATCAATACAAACTTCTGTTTGAAGGAAGTTGGGAAAATAATTATGTGCGAAATATCCTGAAAGATCTCCTCTCATAAATTCTGAGAGGATGAGAGCAGTGCGCTCAAATAGAGCTGCCATACTTTGTTGACACAACACCCAATTCTGCCCTCTATGATCTCTTTGTGGCAAGGAAAGATCTCCTCTCATAAATTCTGAGAGGATGAGAGCAGTGCGCTCAAATCGAACCGCCATACTTTGTTGACACAACACCCAATAGAATTTGTTTCTGCCCTCTATGATCTCTTTGTGGCAAGGAGGAGCTGTCAAAAGTTAATTAAAAAATCCAGAAAATGTTCAGCAGGAGCAAACGCAAACAAAATAAACTTTCTTGAGCATATGGAAGACGCAAGTGAAAATCTACAACCAGTTCTCTAAAGTTGGCCTTTTTTAAAAATATTTGTTAATTTGAACGACATCAGGGGTCGATGGTGTGGTGAAGCCGTAACCACCCAAATGCAACTTGTCAGGTTCTCTTATTGTTCGGTTGAAAGGTGACCTGGCGTGCGACGACCAAGATCGCGTTCATCATATAGACAATGATCTTCTGTTGCACTCCAGAATGGGTCCGGCGGAGTCTGTTGTCGTCGTGAAACGCCAATAAGCCACTTCTCTTCAACCATGGAACTATCACTTTAAAAAGCTCTTAGTTAATTGAGAAATATTGACCATTAATTTTAACCTGACACGCTATTAATACCAACCGTATTAAAACTCTGATCCCACTCAGAATTTCTCTTTTCAAGGGACGAGTCTCGTCCAGACCAATAGAGATGTGGCAAACTACAATGTATAAAATAATAAAAAACAATGTGGTATTTATTTCATTTTGATTGTAATATTGTTTAAAGCACATATGATGCGCCAGTATCTGCCGTGTTGCTGATGGTGTCCACGGAAAATATCACGGAGCACAGCAAAATGCTTCATCCAGCCAAAAGTCTGCTCAACAATTGAGCAATGCTGTGCATATTAATTTTAACCTGACACGCTATTAATACCAACCGTATTAAAACTCTGATCCCACTCAGAATTTCTCTTTTCAAGGGACGAGTCTCGTCCAGACCAATAGAGATGTGGCAAACTACAATGTATAAAATAATAAAAAACAATGTGGTATTTATTTCA